>ML381350.1:0-107408 GCA_005239525.1 Nicotiana knightiana
TTTGTGAGGGGGAATTGTCCCCCTAGGTGAACTAATTAAGTATGTGCTACTATCTGCGGGGGGATACATACGCACGAGGTGACGGGAGTCCGTGCGTAGCTACTATTATTCCATGTCCGGGTAGTCTAGGACCCACTAGCATGCCTTACTTGTTGTACTTGTGATCTTGCCGGTAATATTAGAGCGCTAGTATGATCGAAATAATGAATTGAATCCCTAAGAAGACTAGAGTTCATTTTCTTAATCACCTAGAAAGAGAATTGATTCCTCCGTGGATAATTGTGTTCCTGATAAGGTTATATTATTGAATATTATTAAACTTGGCAAATGAGTTTCAAACAAAGATTTCAAAGCTGTTTTTCATGTTCCTTTAAGAAGAATTTTACCACTTTCCTGAGTAACTGCTTTCTTGATAAAAATGCGGATTTATTATGTGAATATGTATACATATGAGCACCTGAGTCGCATGTATGATTCGCGAGCAGGCTAGCCTTATTATTTTTATGTTGACCGCGTCGCATGATCGATTCGCGAGCGAGGAAAAATAGATGCATCCATGGTTCGAGCCGTTCGACCCTTCGGCAGTGCACAGTTTATTATTGTTGGTCCGTGCCGTTCGGCCCTCGGCATTGCTTGCGCAGGATATTTACTGCGTATTTGCTGTGATTTTGCCTTATTACTGGCTTGGAATTTTAAATTGTCAGCTGAAATGACAGAGATTTATAGTTATTGAAATTTTTGGAAGAAGTTGTTCCTTCCCGTTGATTATTTGTTGTTTGATTAAATCACCCATGTTTGACTAGTTGTTATTGAAATGGCGAAGAGTTAAAGTGATAAATGTGGAAGGTTTCATATTATTTGTTCCCGATTTTTAATAAATTGCCTATGATAATCATGCTTAGTGTCACACTTGAATATGCTCAATTGACCTCTAGCAAGTGTCTAATTCGACCTCTCATCAGTACCTCTCAGAGGTTAGGCGGGCGACTTACTGAGTACACGTTGTTTTCGTACTCATGCTACACTAGCTGTGCATTTTTATTTCACATGTACCTTCATAGCGACATGGCTAGTTTGGAGACTTAGGCGAGTTGCATCATCCGGAGGCGATCCGCAGCTAACAGAGTCTCCCTCGTATTGTATTACATTATTTTAATTTCCTTGTCCACTTGTATTTCGGACAAGCTTTTTAGAAATTGTAAAATTCTTAGAAATTGCTCATGTACTTGTGACACCGGGTTCTGGGATGTGTTGGGATATATATTGCTAAAATGGAATATTTAAACCATTGTATTTACTTAACGGATTTTATTTAGTTATTATGTAATAAAGTGAAAGGTAATGATTTTCATAAATGCTAAAACAGGAAAATTTAACTTAACTAATTAAAGATTGGCTTGCCTGACAATGATGGCCGACGCCATCACGATCTTATGGATTTTGGGTCGTGACATGAAGTAGCAAAGGCAATCACGCAAAACTTCAGCATTCTAGTAGACGGGCCTGAAGTAGCAAGTGTGCTGAACCAAGTGTGCTGAAGTTTTTGTTTGTAATTGATGAACTTAAGGATAGTAGCTGAATTTTTGTTCTCTATTTGCTGAAGTTTTTGTTTTTGTAACTGGCAAACTTCAGCTCTAGAGCTGAAGTTTTTGTTTTGTAACTGGCGAATTTCAGCTCTAGAACTGAAGTTTTTGTTTTTGTAACTGGCGAACTTCAGCTCTAGAGCTGAAGTTTTTGTTTTGTAACTGGCGACTGATGTTTTGTTCTCTATTTGCTGAAGTTTTTGTTTAACTTGTGCATGTCTTAAAGCAAAGCTTTTGTTTGTAATTGCTGAAGTTTTTGTTTTTGTAACTGGCAAACTTCAGCTCTAGAGCTGAAGTTTTTGTTTTGTAACTGGTGAACTTCAGCTCTGATAAACATATTTATGGCAATCATCCCATGAACTAAAGTTCCATAGCAGCACCAACAGAAGCAGAAGAAAGAAGAAGAAGATGAAGAAGAAGAAGAAGAAGAAGAAGAAAACGAAGGAGGAGAAGGAGGAAGAGAAATGGGCTAAAGTTATTTAAAAAGTGGGTACAAGTTAAAAGTTTTTAAAAAAATGGGTATAGGTTAAATGGGGGCGACCAAATAGGGCGCCCCGTGCAATTTTTACCATTATGTGAGGAAAATAATATGGGCTCGGCCGGATCAAGATTGGGCCTATATATGTAGGTGTATCTTCCTTCTTTTTATGAGAAAGATGGCATATTATGTTACTAGTACTAAATTAGATCAGTATCAGTACCACATTGATACTTTGTAGAATATCCACTTGTCCAAATGAGCCAAGGTATTACAAGTTATAGAGAATTTTCATATAGTAGTGAAGTGTAAATGTACTTTTCTTAATGCTTGGTCTATGACTTACAACTCCCTGTGGTATAGAATTATAACGCTATATACAATTCAACAAAAAGTTATATGGCAGGGAATGTTGGGCCGCTAAAGTTCAACAAATTTTTACTACTATATATACTAGTTAGGGTCTGCCGAGGCTCAGTCTGGACCTAATGCCCATAGCCAACGCTTTAAATTTTTTTTCCGCCTTTAAATTTATATGGATCAATTAATTTAAAAAAGTCAATTGGAGCAATTTAGAATTAAAGTAAGCCAATTGGTGATTTAGAGCCTTTGACTTTCGTAATCGCAATATTTTGCATGATCAAAATAGATATACTCAATCTTTTTTTGGAAATTGCTTTAAACAAATCTCTAGACGATTAAATGTTCCACAGTTATATGCCATATGCACAATTGTCATTCGAGATATAAAGAAAAGCAAATACTATGCACATCTTTATGGATATAGCGGAATTTACTTTGTCTGTCGACAAAACACTGAGAAATAAATAATGAGATATAGAATGAATTAATATCACTTTAGTAACAGTAAATCTAGTTTATACCAGGTATAGAAGAATGTACACGACTATTTGATCTTCCAAATATATACAAACCCACAAGACACTTAATAGGTCCATCAGGCATTGTCTACGGTGCGGAAAAATGTATAAATCTTAATATTTTGTTCAAAAGAACATTAAACCGACCTAGCCTATGGGGCAACCAAAATTGATTGATAGAAGCCACATGATCCAAATGAGTTTGATCGAATCAAGTTTCTGCACGATGTTAATAAACATCAAAGTCTAATAATCTTAAAGAATAAGCTTCACACCATTTAAACATGTTGAACATTTTATTATCTTAATTAAGATAGAGTAGTTTTACACAATAGAAAAAAAGTTATCCAAAATATACAAATTATAGAACTATATAGATAACAGAAAAAGGCACTAAAGAGAACTCGAACTATAAAATAGTAGTTACAAAAAAAAAGGAAGAAGATACACAGAAAGATTGTTAATAGTGTGATTAAGGGAAATTAACGGACAATCCGCTTGACCCACATGAAAAAACTCAACTTTCAACATAATCATACCATCTTCAGACAATATTAAGATCAGATCGTGCAGAATGCAAATCAGGAGTGAACAAAAAGTTCCTCTCCCGAGTCTCCTCTATAACTCCCTCCTAAATCAAATGTTTCTGCTAGCATTAGTGACATGTTTCTAATGTCTCTAAATGCAATAATTTTTGAAAAACCTTTGTTTAGAGGTGAATATAAATGTGAACAGAGGATCTTAAACTGATGCACAAATCAGACCAGCAGACCCAAATCGCACCACACCCACAAATCAATGGTAGAGCGAAGGAAAATAATAGGCCACTAAAACTCATATCAGAATAAACCAAAAATTATTTTGATCTGTTTATGAAATAATAATTTTTATTTGTTTTTTCAAATAACAAAGTGGACAATATAAACAATTCCCAATAGTGCATCTCACATATTGTATTTATATAACATGTCTTCAATTGGCAGTAGCTCAGGGTTGCAACGAAGGAAAAAATACATTTAAAAGAATGAACATCTATATTGAGCCAAATAACATTTGTGACGAAAGAACAAGATATATCAGTGTCACGACCCAAAATCTACTAAGGTCGTGATGGCGCCGGACACCACCATCATGCAAGTCAATCATTAATTAGTTGAAATAAATTCTTGTTTAACATCTTTTCCAAAATCGTTACCTTTCACTTACAAGTTATAATAGCGAATAAAAATTTATCAAATAAATACGACAGGTGAACCATTCCATTTATTAAATTAAATCTCAAGCACATCCCATAACCCGGTGTCACAAGTGCATGAGCAAATTCTAAGAATTTTACAATTTCTACAAAGCTTGTTCGAAATACAATTGGACAAGGAAATTAAAATAAATAACAGAATACGAGGGAGGCTCTGTCAACTGCGGATCGCCTCCGGATAATGCAGCTCGTCTAAGTCTCCAAACCAGTCACATCACTACGAAGGTACCTGTGCAATAAAAATGCACAACAAGTGTAGCATGAGTACACAAACAACGTGTACTCAGTAAGTCGCCCGCCTAACCTCAGAGAGGTAGTGACGAGAGGTCGAATTAGACACTCACTAAGGTCCAACAAATTAATTTAGCACAATATGATATCAGTAATAGGAATACGAGAATGATAAAACATTAAGCTTTACGGATAACTGTAATTCACATAAATACTGAAAGTAAATAAACAGTTACTAGTCCCTTATTTTCCCCCAAATATCTTAAATAAAAAATTACTTCTTTATTTTCTCCCAAATATCTGTCACTTCAAAATTCATGAAAAACATTTAGCAATTTAGCATGCGCATACGGGATAAGGACAACCAGCCTGAGCAATCAAAATAATCATCTCTATGCACTTCCGAGGGTCGAACGGCCGGAACCATAATATTTCTTTCAATCTCGCCGTGGCGTACGACCCGCTCCCATGAGAGTGGGAGAGATAACACTCCGCTCGCGGAATGTAAATTGCGAAGCGGTCACATGCAGTCATGCACAATCAACAGTCCACCCCGACTATATCGGGAAAACAAATACTCAAGTAAATGACAAATTCTCCTTTAAAAATCACAAAAATTAGTATTCAAAACTTTTCTCGAAATTCATTTGCAAAGTTTAATAATATTCAATAATATAAGCTTGTCCGGAATACAATTATCCACGGAGGAGTCAATTCTCTTTCTAAGTAATTAAGAAGGTACCCTCTAGCCTTCTTAGGAAATAAGTTACAAATTCAATAGCATTATCGGTCTAATATTATTGGCAGGATCATATGTACAACACGTAAGGCATGCTAGTGGGTCCTAGACTACCCGGACTTGGCATAATAGTAGCTACATACAGACTCCCGTCACCTCGTGCGTACGTAACCCCCGCAGATAGTAGCACTTACTTAATTAGTTCACCTAGGGGGACAATTCCCCCTCACAAAGTTAGAAATGAGACTTACCTCACTCCGAAATTCCATAACCGACTTCCAAGCCCTTTCGACGACTCCAATGGATGCACAACGCCACAAAATTACCAAATAACGGGCAAAGCAATGAAAATTCATTCTAATACTCGTAACAAATTCAAATTATATACTTTCCCAACTCCGCTCAGTGAATTGACCAAAATTCCTTCGGGCCCATGTGCCCGGATTCTGAAATTTCTCGAAGATATATCCTACCCATGGTTTTACTAACTCAAATATACCATTTACTCTAAATTTCATGCTCAAATTCGTGGTAGAAATCCAAAATACAATTTTCTAGGTCTTTCCTCCAAAATCCCATTTTTTCCTACTAATTTCCATATCTAATCCATGCATATAACTTGTATTTAACTTTAAAAACATGAAGAAATTTCTTACCTTGACATTGATGATGAAATTCCCCTCTTGAAGCTCTCCTAAAATCGCCTAAGCCATGAGAAAATGATAGGAATGGCCAAAATCCCGGTTTTAAAACATTCTGCCCAGCCTCATTTCTCCACCTGCGATCCTACCTTCGCACCTGCGCTACCGCAGGTGCGACCAATCTCCCGCACCTGCGGCTTCCTCAGCTCCAGCCCAAGATCGCCCCTGTGCCCCATTGTCCGCATCTGCGCCTTCGCAGGTGTGGAAATATCGCTGCACCTGCGCTCCCAGCCAAGCCACCAATTCTTCGCACCTGCGACGCCAAAGCCGCACCTGCGGCCAAAGCCTCGCAGATGCGGTCGCACCAGACATCAGCAACTTCAGTGTTTCTCAACTTCAAATATTGATCCATTAACCACCCGAAATCCACCCGAGGCCCCCGGGACCCCGTCCAATTATACCAACCATTTCCAAAACATAGTGCGAACTTTCTCGAGGCCTCAAATCACATCAAACAACTCCAAAACGACGAATCGCACCCTAATTCAATATTTATGAACTTAGAAATTTCCAACTTCTACATTTGATGCCGAAACCCGTCAAATCACATCCGATTGACCACAAATTTTGCACACAAGTCATATTCGACATTACGGACTTGCTCCAACTTCCGGAATCACATTCCGACTTCTATATCAAAATTTCCACTTCCGGTCGGATTTCTCAAAAACCTTTAAATTTCTATCTTTAGCCAAATGACTTCAAAATAACCTACGGACATCCAAATTCACTTTCGATCGCTCTCCCAACTCCAGAATCACCATACGGAGCTATTCCTAGGCTCGGAATCCCAAACGGGCATCAATATCACTAAAATGCACTTCAAGCCAAACTTAGGAAATTTTTTCAAAAATGCTGACTTCCACAATATACGCCGAAACGCTCTCGGGTTATCCAAAGCCTGATCCGGACATACGCCCAAGTCCGAAATCATCATACGAACTTGTAGGAACCTTCAAATCCCGATTCAGAGGTCGTTTACCCAAAATTCCAATCTTGGTCGATTCTTCCAACTTAAGCCTTCCGAAATGAGAATTTTCCTTTCAATTTAACTCCGAACTTCCCGAGATTCAACTCCGACCATGCCCACGAGTCATAATACCCGAAATGGATCTGCTCATGACTTCAAACCGCTGAACGACGCGCTAGAGCTCAAAACGATCGGTCGGGTCGTTACATTCTCCCCCACTTAAACAGAAGTTCGTCCTCGAACGTGCCAAGAACTGCTCTGGAGTTATCTGAAATCACTATTTAACACATCGCACACCTAGCCGTGCTACCACACTCCAGCTGAGTACATTAGCTTGATCAAATCTGAAGATTTCTTCTTTTATCCATATAATAGGCTCAGAATCCAGTTCTAACACCTGAAATTACTCTGCCAGGCCTAGTTCTAATATATAAACACCGTATCAACTACCACACGATATACCAGAACATAACTGCATACCTTTGCTGAATTAGCACCATGCACCGCATAATTCATCATCTAACCACAATGACACTCCTTGAACCTTAATAGCCAAAATTCCACGAATCTGATGCTCCCAATGCACCTTATGATATATATATATATATATACATCCTTCTATAATGCTGGCGATACCACCAAAACGGAGGAGATGTGTAGAAATTTCTAACCAATTGTAGAGTTAACCAAATATTGAATCCTTCCTCTTGACTAAGACCACCATCTCCTTACAAACCAATAAGGGTAACTGTCCTTCAATGTATTTCACATAATCTTATCGCACTAGATCCGTGATCCAAAATCTCGTCTCACCCAGTATAAACTGCTCAGACAACAATTCACCCCAAACATGACCAATAGTCTCACATGACACCACAACACGCCAATAGGCCATAACTCGAACATCATACATAAAGAAATGACTCAGGAAAAGACTACTCAACTCACGCAACTTATTATGAACTCTTCTCAGAAAATAGAAAACAAAACACAAGAAAATAGATCTAGGGAACCTTTCTGAACATCACATTGTTGCGCGCAACCCGATCCAAATAACAAGCCCGTGGCGGCGTGCCACCTGATCCAAATAACATAACCGTGGCGGCGTGCCACCCGATCCAAATAACATAATCGTGGCGGCGTGCCAACCGATCCAAATAACATGCTCGTGGCGGCGTGCCACCTGATCCAAATAACATAAAATTCACGGAAGAAGACACACACCAAGCTAAATTGCTCACTACCACAAATATCGAACATCGGTCACAAGCACGCTAAGTGCACAATACCATCGTGGGGAGACTAATAAAGCCATATGCTACAAAACTTTAGCACAACTGAGGTGCGATATATATACTCTGAATCTCAAGAGCTCTCCTGCTCGCATAACATCATCACTACACGGAGACTCAACACATAGGGATATATCAAGCCGTTTCACAATTCACACGGCACAATCACAACGTTACATGAATTGGATGAAGACGTAACAACATCTAATATTCCAACACCCCTCTTTGAGGAGCGCTATACTGAAATGAACACATCTAACTCACATGAAGCCCATAATCTTTTTTTAATCTATTCACACACTTCAAGTCGATTCTGCTTGCACTGAACTAGGCTAGTATCTTGATCTAGGTCCATAATAACCCACTTCCTCTCATAATAAACAAGAACAACCATCATAGCCGAGATAAACACCCCACAATCCACAACCGACTGAACCGAACGCCTTCCTGGCACAAATCCTCAAATAAGAAATATTGCACTTCCTTATACTTGGTCTAAATCTTCAACCAATCAGGTGACTACATGTCATACTTATACAATCTTCTTGTTTTTATGCTCCCACGACCTTCCACACCAGGTAACAAGTCTTCCACATCCATAACACCGACCACACTAATACTGAAAAACACATCAAGAACCCCTGACCAGGATACAAAGCCTTTTGCATCAAACACCGATCTCAGGTGACCCTAAAGACTATACCAGCTTACTCTAACATTCAAGTCTCCCTTTTCTTTCTCGCTCAGGACATACATGCTAACGCCGAGCCGAAATCTCGATCCTTACTCCCAACTCCCTACTGATCACTGCACCTGACATGCCAATATGAAATAGCGCAAGAATTCCATCATACTCCTGAACCATTATTAGGGTGAACACTTCAACACATAAAAACCTTCTTACTTAACTAAATTCAAGAGAACCATAACAATACACAAGTGAATTCTCACAATCACCTAACATGCAAATCCTTAGGTAGTGGTCTATACCACCATAAACCTTCTGGGACCTGCCTACACCTTCAGGCCATAGCACTTGAATGCTTCCAAATGAAATCTATTATGACGACCGACAAGCCCCACACACATCTGCACAAACCATACACATAACTCAATCACACCGAAGAAACTGATCACTGTCGTAAGTGCGCCATTTCAACCATGGCTAAGCACTCTCTCTTCTTTTAACGAGACCATGTTGACTAAATCCCGCAGCCCGTCTCATACCCTCCTGATAATCTTTCTACAACCCGAAGTTTATTTCTCTCACTCCTCCAATACTATCCTGCACGCTGAAAATAATATAGAGCACTCCAACCATTTTCCCTCTCTCTGAAATTACGCTGCAAAAGCTCAGTTCTTAATCATACTACTTCCTTTAACAAAACACTGCGTTCTTAACCTTCGAATTCACTAGGGCCACTGCTGAGAGTCACCCACTCTAACTGGTCCCGAACACAATCAACTCCAAGGCTCTTCTAGCACATGAACATCCTCTCAATGAAGTATGTGGCTGAGTCACTACCCTTACAACTCGCATATGCCTTAAGCATAAATTCTGAATCTCTCAAAGCCTAACCCTGGTCCAACAGGGCCAACTTTTGCACACATTCATCAAATCCCAGGCACAATCACCATTTTACTCCTTTCCCTTAGCTGTAATAACTTGCCAACACACCGACAATCCGCAATCCCATGAGAACACAATCCTACAACCCAACTGCAGGTGGTGGGACTCCCCCATTTAGCCTGAAGCTACTCCTAACACCACTCTAGACCCTGCTGAGATCCTTTACCCTTTGTTAACATGATCTTGCTCAACCAATCCATCCAATTCTTCCAAATTCTCTTGTTAGCACTCCCTAAATACTCAATTCCCTAGCATCATTCACACATTCTGCCTCCTACCGAATAACCACTAGAATCCCTCACAGAAACTTGCCAAATACACAACCGCTAACCTACTCACAAGAGATAACCCACATGTGGAAATCACCAATCGACACCCTCCAACGACGCCGTACTGCACACCCTCTACAACATCAATATCCCATCCTAAGCCTATTCTCATTCACCAACTTTACCAGTCCGTCCGCCCCTCATGGACATCTACTAAATGCGCTACAATATCCTCTAATTCACCACTATGTTGTCGCTCTCCCACTTTGGTTAAACGCATTCCTTTAGGCACTACCTGACCCCCTTTCCTTACGCCTGTCCATTTAGAAATTTAGCCGCAGCCTGACACTTCTCACATGTCTTCCTTCGTCATATGCTGTCCAATTCAATATCATTCTCTGCAACTCTTATACCAGTAGATCACCACGACTTCAAACTCTCCGAGGATCATCTTTCTCGAGTTGCCTTCATTAGAAATAACTATTCAGTCCTGAACCACCACGCACCACGATCTCTGACAACCGCCTCTCCAATACTACTTCACAACACTCTGACCCAATGCAAACGAAGCAACCATAGCACCGACTTACTTAATACATGCCATTCGATTAGTGACGACGATGTCACATCACAAGTGAATATCCCTCCTTACTTGAAAACACCACATCTTACTACTTTATCAATCCAAAACCTGGCCATCTATAGTTCAATTGTCTTCCTTCCGCCGGAATCTGAATACTGAAATCTCGAAATCGCACTCTGAGAAGACCTCCCTTCAAGCCATTCGTCACCCTAACCCACGGGCAAGCATTCTACCACCATGTTAACACCGCGCGATAATCAACCGTAAGCACCTTAACAACCTGAGCATAACCTCTAAGTTCTCAGAATCACAGTTACTGGCTGAAACATCATAATACTCTTCTGTAGGGCAACAACAACATCCTCCACCAACTACACATGGAAAACATCTCGCACCATATTCGTAGCACCATTTAAATCCCTCAAAGCCACGATTCATAGCAAGCGCTTCGCGACGCATAAGATTGAGTAGGAAGAAACATAGGCATAAGCCTTAAAGGAATCAAATCGCACGATGAGGAATCAAGAAGGGAAGTACTCCTAACAGCCATGTAGCCTCTCGAAGATAAGTACAGACGTCTCCGTACTGATCCGCAAGACTCTACTAGACTTGATCATGACTCGTGAGACCTAAGGGAACCTAGAGCTCTGATACCAAGTTGTCACGACCCAAAATCTACTAAGGTCGTGATGGCGTCGGACACCACCGTCAGGCAAGCCAATCATTAATTAGTTGAAATAAATTCATGTTTAACATCTTTTCCAAAATCATTACCTTTCACTTACAAGTTATAATAGCGAATAAAAATGTATCAAATAAATACGACAGGTAAACCATTCCCTTTATTAAATTAAATCTCAAACACATCCCAGAACCCGGTGTCACAAGTGCATGAGCAAATTCTAAGAATTTTACAATTTCTACAAAGCTTGTCCGAAATACAATTGGATAAGGAAATTAAAATAAAATAATACAATACGAGGGAGGCTCTGTCAGCTGCGGATCGCCTCCGGATAATGCAGCTCGCCTACGGATAATGCAGCTCGCCTAAGTCTCCAAACCAGCCACATCACTATGAAGGTACCTGTGCGATAAAAATGCACAGCAAGTGTAGCATGAGTACGAAAATAACGTGTACTCAGTAAGTCGCCCGCAAAACCTCAGAGAGGTAGTGACGAGAGGTCGAATTAGGCACTCACTAAGGCCCAACAAATTAATTTAGCATAATATGATATCAATCATAGGCATACGAGGATGATAAAACAGTAAGCATTACGGATAACTGTAATTAAAATAAATACTGAAAGTAAATAAACAGTTACTACTCCCTCATTTTCCCCCAAATATCTTAAATAAATAATTACTTCTTTATTTTCCCCCAAATATCTTTTCACTTCAAAATACATGAAAAGCATTTAGCAATTTAGCATGCGCATACGGGATAAGGATAGCCGGCCTGAGCCATCATAATAATCATCTCTATGCACTGTCGAGGGTCGAACGGCCCGAACCATAATATTTCTTTCAATCTAGCTGTGGCATACGACCCGCTCCCATGAGAGTGGGGGAAATAACACTCTGCTCGCGGAATGTAAATTGCGAAACGGTCAGATGCAGTCATGCACAATCAACAGTCCAACCCGACTATATCGTGAAAATAAATACTCAAGTAAATGATAAATTTATCCTTTAAAAATCACAAAAAATAGTATTTAAATCTTTTCTCGAAATTCATTTTCCAAGTTTAGTAATATTCAATAATATGACCTTATCCGGAATATAATTATCCACAGAGGAGTCAATTCTCTTTCTAAGTTATTAAAAAGGTACACTCTAGCCTTCGTAGGAAATAAGTTACAAATTCAATAGCATTATCAGTCTAATATTATTGGCAGGATCACATGTACAACACGTAAGGCATGCTAGTGGGTCCTAGACTACCTGGACATGGCATAATAGTAGCTACGCACGGACTCCCATCAGCTCGTGCGTACGTATCCCCCGCAGATAGTAACACATACTTAATTAGTTCACCTAGGGGGACAATTCCCCCTCACAAACTTAGAAGGGGGATTTACCTCACTCCGAAATTCCATAACCGGCTTCCAAGCCCTTCTGACGACTCCAATGGATGCACAATGCTCCAAAACTACCAAATAACGGGCAAAGCAATGAAAATTCATTATAATACTCGTAGCATATTAAAATTATATACTTTCCCAACTCCGCTCAGTGAATTGACCAAAATTCCCTCGGGCCCACATGCCCGGATTTCGAAATTTCTCGAAGATATATCCTACCCATGGTCTTACTAACTCAAATATACAATTAACTCCAAATGCCATGCTCAAATTCGTGGTAGAAATTCGAAATACAATTTTCTAGGTCTTTCCTCTAAAATTCCAGTTTTTCCTACTAATTTCCATGGCCAATCCATGTATATAACTTGTATTTAACTTTAAAAACATGAAGAAATTTCTTACCTTGGCATTGATGATGAAATTCCCCTCTTGAAGCTCTCCTAAAATCACCTAAGCCATGAGAAAAATGAGAGGAATGACCAAAATTCCGGTTTTAAAACATTCTGCCCAGCCTCATTTCCGCACCTGCGATCCGACCTTCGCACCTGCGCTCCTGCAGGTGCGACCAATCTCCCTCACCTGCGACTTCCTCAGCTCCAGCCCAACATCGAACCTGCGCCCCATTGTCCGCATATGCGCCTTCGCAGGTGCGGAAATATCATCGTACCTACACTCCCAGCCAAGCCACCAATTCTTCGCACCTGCGGCGCCAAAGCCGCACCTGCGGCTCCGCACCTGCAGCTAAAGCCTTGCAGGTGCGGTCGCACCAGACACTAGCAACTTCATCTTTTCTCAACTTCAAATATTGATCCGTTAACCATCCGAAATCCACTCGAGGCCCCCGGGACCCCGTCCAATTATACCAACCTGTTCCAAAACATAGTGCGGACTTGCTCGAGGCCTCAAATCACATCAAACAACGCTAAAACGATGAATCGCACCCTAATTCAATCTTTATGAACTTAGAAATTTCCAACTTCTACATTCGATGCCGAAACCCATCAAATCATATCCGATTGACCCCAAATTTTTCACACAAGTTATATTCAAAATTACGGACCTGCTCCAACTTCCGGAATCTCATTCTGACCTTGATATCAAAATTTTCACTTCCGGTCGAATTTCTCAAAAACCTTTAAATTTCTATCTTTAGCCAAATGACTTCAAAATAACCCACGGATATCCGAATTCACTTTTGGTCGCGCTCCCAACTCTAGAATCACCATACGGAGCTATTCCCAGGCTCGGAGTCGCAAATGGACATCAATATCACTGAAATGCGCTTCAAGCCAAACTTAAGAAATTTCTTCAAAAATGCTGACTTCCACAATATACGCCGAAACGCTCCTGGGTTATCCAAAACCCGATCCAGACATACGCCCAAGTCCAAAATCATCATATCCCGATTCGGAGGTCGTTTACTCAAAATTCCAATCTTGGTCGATTCTTCCAACTTAAGCCTTCCGAAATGAGAATTTTCCTTTCAATTTGACTCCGAGCTTCCCGAAATTCAACTCCGACCATGCCCACGAGTCATAATAACTGAAATGGAGCTGCTCATGACTTCAAACCGCTGAACGACGCGCTAGAGATCAAAACGACCGATCGGATCGTTACAATCGGGCTATATTTCAGTTAAAATTGTACATCCAATCTAAAGTATATATATAAGAGAAGCCTATGAACATACTCATGCTTGCTAGAGAGCAGCAATAAATCTAGAAGTGACATATCAAAAGTCAAAATGTGCAACCAACTTATTGTGATATGCTCAAATGATCAATGTCCACCTGAATAAAAAAAATCTTTTTCAGTAAAATCTAATAAAAGTAAACAAAAAGTGATCTTAATTGAAACCCCAAAACAAAAAGGTTCAATACCTGAAGCATGTTGGCATCTGCGGATGCAATTGTAAGCAATTATTTATCTACATTAAGCCAAACAACATTTGTTTAAAGAAAAAACAAGCTATCTTTGACATTATATTAGAGTTAATTCGAAGTTTTTGTACAATAAACGTTAGGTTAGTGACAGTGTTTCTAAATTCTAAATACATCATTCCTTTTTGTACTCTTGTTATAAAAAATTCAAGAAAATTGAACCGTTAGCTAGATTAATTGTCATTGTAGTACTCAGTCATAATAAACTAGTGGAACTTATCTCTTACATCATTAACATTGTGCTGCCACCAAATATTCTAACATTTATATTCAGATGACTATCACCCTAAAATTTAAATTTTTTAATTAAAGAAGTCCGAGAAAACAAAAAGAAGGCAACTAAAGAGAAATTCAAACTATAAAATAATAGCTATAGTAAAACAATGACTAAAATATTGTACCACAGTAAAGATTTCTTACAGTGTTATTATATACGGGGAGTTAATCAGAAATCCACTTGACCCATTTAAGAAAACCTCGACTTTCAACATAATGAACCACCTTCACGCTATTAATATCAGATCGAGCAAAAGGCAAATCAGAGAAAGAGAAAAAAACGTTCCTCTATCCCCCTTTCTAAGAAAAATCATATACTATCAGGAAAGCTCCAACACGATGAGAAGACTATATATACTAAGCCAGTCAACATGCTCAGCCAGAGAATTTGTCTTTCTATCATAGGACTCGTATTTTACTGGAAGATGATGTTTCTTACTCTTTTATTTCACCTTTCACCTGTCCTTGTTATCTGTACAAGTCCTTTTAGATGGTGAATTTGTATCTCTTTTCCAAAGGAAGAGTTTAACTAACAGAACTTTTTCAAGAACTATTTTGTGGTGCAGTCAAAATCATCCATAACTTGCACTAATCATGCGACTTATCAAAAAGAAAAAATAACTCTTGTTATGTGTCGAAACAACAACTGCTAGTTTTAGGGTTAACTCCTTCACAAATATATGTAAGCGTGAACTTCAGCTAACAAATAGAACAACTACAAAGTATGCATTGTATTCTCCGATAGTATTAACAATATTGTTACCCTAATGCTTTCTTACGTATGTAGCCAAACTAAAACATCAAGACCACTTAACAATTCTTATCTAATGTTTGTCAATAACACAAATGTAAAGTCTATGCATCTTCTATATCTTATGCCAAATTTTAAATTCTAGCAAGCTGCAATATTATCTGAAAATAAACGTACCAACTAAGTTTATTAGTGACCACTAAAAAATCACTAACCTTAGAAAAAAGACAGGTTAAACATATAATTGAATACATACACGGTCATAATCCGGATATTTAACCAAACAGGAGTTCCATTAAGTAATTGCTCCTAGCTTTGAGAGTCTCGCTCGCCCAAAGGATGAATAGCAGGATCCTAATAAATCACAATGAATTTAATATAAACAAATATTTAACAAAGATTGAAAAGGACAAAATCATACCGATACAGACACATTCTTCTTTTGGAGAAAAAATTTTCTACATCGGTAGATTTTCAATGAGTATCCTAGATTCTCTTATCTCTTTTGACATATAATTGGCATAGGAACTAAGTGCATATAGTTGTATATAAAGAACTTGCATTACACTCTTTAAATTCTTTATAGACGTAGTCCAATTTTATAGATTTATCCAAGCATGATTTTTTATTTAGTTTCCTACTTCGCTTTGCCCCTGCTGGTCGAACTCCTTACCTGAAGGAGCTTCAGCGCTAAAACAGTAATAATAATAGCAAGCTTGAAAACATTACTAGGCGAAACTATTAAAATAGTTAAACCACAGGTAAAAGTGTAGAAGTGAGATGTATGAAGATTAAATTTGTATGCAGAAGCGCACAAATAAAATAAGAGGGAGAGTACCGTGTGCTTCATCAAGACAAGGCAATGTGATGTTTCAGAAGAGCTTTAAAACCATTTTAAGCATGTACTATACCACCAAACTTTGCAAAGAATTAATGTGAACTATCGAATCAAGAAAAGCTATTAAAAGGTGAAAAAGCTAGAGAGTACTGATTAGCCTTAACAAAACCCATAAGCTTATTACAGTAAAAAAAAATTATGGAGCAAAGACAATAAAGATGAAATTATATATAGTTCCACAAACTGTCCGAACCAACAATTTACCCAATTTGAGAAATTTCTACCCAGCAGAACTTTCAAAAATTAGGAAAAAAAGAAACCAAAACTCACCTTATAACATTAAGCAAAACATAAAGAGCAACGACATTGTTACGTCCCGCAATATTATGTCGATGTTACGACCAGTACTACATTACGATGATGTTATGTTTCCCAGTATTAATTTACATGTTGTACCCTGTAGTATTGTACGTTAAATTTGTCGTAAGGTAATTGACATCAGTCCAAGGAAAAGATTAATTGGAGATTATACGGATTATGCTATTTCAAACAAGTGATGAGTAAATTCGTGAAGGTGAGAGGGGAAGCAAGTCAAAGAAAATGAATTTTCGTCCAAGTTTAACATGTTAGGATAAAATTCGGGCCGAGCGTTAATACCCGATATTTATGGACTAGTACCGTACAAGGTACCATATAACCATAATAATAGGATGTATAAAGTGTATTAAAAATAAGTAAAATTTTAAGTAATTTAAGACAATTCTTAATTACGCGAGTAATTGATTAATTATCGGGTAACGAGAAATCACCTAATTAGTGCCCCACCCCACCCCCATTGGCAGCAAGCCACTTCCTAAGAGATATGACTCTTAGTCATTTGTAATTAGGTGGCAAGATAATGTGTTGGTAACAAGACACCTCCCTTCTAATATTTTCTTAGTTAGCAACGTTAGTAACCAAAATATATCTTTCTGTCCCTTTTGAAGAGTTAGCAACAAAAATTCGTTCAAGATTCCTACAAAACTCCTTACCCAAAGTTTGTGACCATTTCTAAGTATTCTTACACAATCCTTGAAGCTTCAATATTTTAGTTTCTTGAATATTTTCTCTGAATCCGTGATCCCTCAATTTCATTTTGCATGCAGATCATTTTTATATTATCATTAATCATGGTAACTGGATATTCCTAGGATGTTCTATCTTCCGAAATAGTAAACAATTCCAACGAAAATTGTTAGAACCACAGCAACGTAAAATTTGCGGTTCTAAAGAAGCACAATACAATTTTTTTCAAGAATATCATACGAATTTTTCCCTACTCCAGGTATATTAAGGATAAGTTCTTCCTTCATTTTTCATGATCTCGTAATTACACGAGTTTGATAACGAGGCATAAAGAAAAATTCATATCCCGAAATTTACGTATATTTTTCTAGTTTTGTAAGTTACAATATTATATTTATCGGGACTCCATATTCATTTGAGTATTTCCTTTTTTCAGTCAAGAGAGCATAGAGTCTATCTATACAGTATTACAGTATTTTCATTACCATCGAGCTATAATCGATGGGCAGGCCCCTATTGGGCAACCTCTGATCAGATGGTAAGTTATATATCGAGCCTACTATGGCCGAGCGCCTATGAGCGAGTCCAGTTGGTAGAGATACATGTCCTAGTATGGCCGAGCGCATGTGAGCGAGCCTACTACGGCAGAGCAGATACATATATATACCAAGCTTTTTAAGGTCGGACAGCTATTTTACTTACTATATAGAGAGAGTTAAGTCAGTATCAACAGGTGAGCATATCTTTAGATTTTCTTTGACTTCCAGTTGCTTTCAGGTGTTATATTATCAGTTCAGTTCAGTTCAGCTTTCAGTATATTTCCTTATATACTCGGTACATTATTTTGTACTGACGTCCTTTTTCTGGGGGCGCTGCATTTCATGCATGCAGGTTCAGACAGACAGACGGGTAAACCTCCTCATTAGGTGTTGCCGGAGTTCAGCTTGATCGATAAGCTCCATACCCTACAGAATTTCTGGGTCTAGAGCTTTATGTACATTATATATATATATATATATATATATATATATATATATATATATATATATATATATATATATATATATAGAATGTGGTCATGTTCCGATCACAATATATCAATCAGTAGAGGCTTGTAGACATATTCTGTCAGTTAGTGCAGTATGTTGTGCATGTAGGATTTTTATTTATATTTTGTTGGTTTGCCAGCTGTAGTAGTTATGACGGCCTTGTCAGCCCAGCATTATATTAATATTTTGTTAGAATTTGCAATTATCTTGCAATGTGGCCCATGGCCAAAGTATGACATTATATGTTCAGAGTCCCTTAGTCGCAAGTTGGTACGCAAGGCTAGGTGAGGCATCGCCCACAGGTTCAGGGCGTGACAGAAGTGGTATCAGAGTAGTTCTGTCCTTGGAAATCTACAAGCCGTGTCTAGTAGAGTCTTGCTTATGTGTGTGTCGTGCACCACACTTATAAGCAGGAGGCTACAGAGCATTTAGGACTGTCACTCTTTCTTCTTACTCTAGATCGTGTGATAGAGCTCACTTATAAGAATTCAAATCCCGAACTTCTATTCGTAATAAGACGATGCCTACATTCAGAAAGATGCTCGATAAGAGATATAGCTGTGGAAGTGTTGAGTTAGAGGAACTCGATTTTGCATCTTGCTTATGATGAGTAAATGAGACGTCTTCAACAGATCATGCGTGTATTAAAAGGTGTACGGTTCTTGATAAGGAGCTTTTAGGAAAGAATACTTATCCACTCTTACGGTAAAAAGGAATAACGGAATTGAAAGTTAGACACGAGTTGCAGCAAGAAAAAGGAGCAAGGTGAAGAAAGGTACGAGGTACCCAGTTAATAAAGATTATCCTTATTTACCATTCAGGAAGAGAGATATAAGCATTTTGAGTTACCTTCAACAGTACCAGAGGTATGTAAAATTGGCCACACCGATCTGAGTTTTGCTCTATGGGAGCTAACAAATACGGTTTAAGAGAAGGACATTAATAACATGATCCGACTGGGGTAAGAGTGAGCCAAAATAGTGGATTAATTATTTGCGTTAGTTGACATTTCCGAAGGATATTACAAATGTGCTAATAGATCTCTTTGCGAGACACCCAGATGGTGCACACTAAAATAGTACAACTGGATATGAGTACTACAAAGATAGGAACTGAAAACCTTGAAGGGATAAATATTACCTTAGTATAGATCCCGTCCCTAATAGAGGGAGAATGTTAGGCAACCCGAAGAGCTAGTAGATGGAGAAAAGGAAGGTAAAAAGCGAAAGAATGTCTTGTTAAAGTTTTCAGGATAAACTGATAAATAGAAATATTTGCAGGGAAGTACGAAGGGGGATAATGAAGCATTATGAGTGAAATGTGATACATGGATGGCAACAGTAGAGTGTTACAGAATTTATAGTCAAGTGAAGAAAGAGACGGGAGGTGATGGGCCTTAAGACAACAAGAGAGTATAGGCCATACAGTCACATCCTCATTTCGTGAAATAAGTTCGCGACTCTAACATGATTAACAGAAGAAAAAGTTAGATCCCAGAGTAATAGAAACTAGTATGGATTGGTGAACAAGATAAACTAAACATGAATTAGAGACTGAGTGATATGATAATAGTCGGCATCATGAAAATTTTACATTTCGTTCCGGTGATAGTAGAATGGACAACAGAACAAGATTCATGAGAAATTCAGAAAATTGTTATTCAGGAAGATGCTTCCCTAAAGCTAGAAATGTGAGCAAAGTTAGGCTTAAGGGACTGTATGTACTAATTACATTAAGCGTCACCCTCGCGAGTAAGGAATTTTGTTATCCTTGGTACAGAAGGATTATCGCAAGGCGAGTAAGGGTCATCGACGATGTGAAAAGACGCCATAGATGAAAAGGTAAAACATCTGTACATAGATCATCATAGCACTAAATTATAGTACTCCCCTAAAAGGGGGAATATGGAGTTATGTGGCATTAAGACAGAATTAAGTTATTCTAGTAACTATGGAACGGTAAAGGAAGAGTGCGATAAAAATGAGAAAGGAATGAGATTGCACTTATCCAATTGTTACAAATATGTTATGATTCCAAAACGTTGTGTAAGCATGACGTTAAAAAAAGAAGTAAGGGTTCCTGCCCGGGATGTTATTGATAGATAAAGAGCCAGTACGTGAGGTAAGTTAAGACAAGGAAATAACCCAAGAAAGATTACTCCGAATATGGATATGAGAATGGGTCGACGAGTAGTTGGTAGTCGATTCAGGAAGCGCCTAGTCATGACTAGACAAGAAGTTATAGACAAATCAGAAGATCATGCAAGATAAATGTAGTAAACCCCAACACGGAGAATCCAACCTCGCAGTAATGCCATTATAATACGTGAGATATATTCAAATAGGAGTCGGGGTAGTTAAAGGTACCGTATAAGTGTTATGGGGATAAAAGGAAGTGTCACTGGGAAGGCAGTCAAAATATCAGCTAAGAAGCAACCCTACAAGCACAAGGGCACGAAGGTAAGCAACTACGCATGATTTTAGGCAAAGAAGAACATCAAAAGGTCCGCAATAATCTCACAGCTTTACGAGAGTCAAGGGTTCTCCCTAAGTACTACAATGAAAGACTAGTTGAGGAAATAAGGAAGAAGGCTTCAACCTAAGCACAACGACCTAAAGAGGAAATTGTCGTATAACAACAGTCTCACAACAACATTCTAAGCACCCCAAAGGAAAGTGGCACCTACCGTAGCTAATGAACGAGAAGTAAAATTAAAAATAATATTCGAGATCATATGAGTTGCAAGAAAACTTTGGCATGTGTGGGCACTAAGATAAGCTAAGTATGGACACAACAAGGGGGCAGGAAGACCAAGAAAACTAATAGCTTACGTTGGAAAAAAAAAGGCTAAGATGGAACAAAAGAAATTATTCGATCAATGATTCAGAGTTGATTACGTTATGAACACACTTAAGAGTTCGGAGTTTTATACACGCAGTATATACAGCCGTAGAAGATTCTAGTATATGTTAAAAGAAAGAATTGAGCCCAGGTCATAAACAAAGGACTAAATTGTTAAAATAATTGTATCATGGATATTTCATAGAGCCATGAAAGGCTAAAAGTAATGACTAAAACCATGAGCCGCAGATCGGCTGATAGGTTAAGCCTACATAAAGGTTGATCAGATAAAATCCATAAAGTTATGAATATAGTAATTGAGAATAGGGAAGAGTCACTCTTAATATCAGAGGTCCAGTTAGAAGAATACCAGCCTAATAAGAAGTCAGTATAAAGCTCTCATTGAATCAAGTAAAAAGGTGCAAGTATTATAATAGAAGTTCAAGTTGTGGATGTGAATTATACCAATATGGAAGGGATGTCATGAAGGAGATAAAAGATGTGATATGAGACTTTAAAGTAAGTAAGGTAAAGGTGAACAACGTACGAGATACTCAAATACAGAAGGTTATGAATAGTCCATACTTCAGATAGAAGGCTAGAAGCACGGGGATTCAATATCCAAGTGTGGAATATCTTACAGCCTATGGTTTCTAGGTATCGAGAGGTCTAGTTAAGAAAGTAAAAGAAGAGTTAGAGACGATGTGATGTCTCACTTGATGTCCAGGATAACACAAGGAAATCTATGGTGCAAGAAGTTGAAGGAAGGTTGTGAGTAGTATAAATAGATAAATATGGGCCGCAGAAGTATGGCAGAGAGACAAGGTTTTAGAAAGACGAGAGTAAGGATAAGAAGAAGGCAAGTGAGAAGGTGATGAAAATGGATAAGTCCTCGGGATTAAGCCCGTGAAAAAAGAGGAGCCGATGGTTACTCTAAGTTATAGAAAGCTCAATATAGCGTGAATGAACTCAAAGGAGTCTAAGACTAGTAGCATTTAGAAGAGATGAGATGCTGCCCTAGTAGAAGAATGAGGGTGTAATTGTGATAAATAAAGGATGGCGTTTGAGCCTTCGCTTGAGTAATGGTTTGAAGAAGAGAAAAAAAAGGGGAGGGGGAGGGGGGAGAGGATTTCATGAATTGTAAGGGACTAAAATACCCATATAAGGCGAATCACATTGGGATGCTATAAAGTACGGTTATGGAAGTATAGTATCACCCCTATGTGAATCAATATAATTACTCTAGATGTCCCCGCGGAGACGCGAGCCCTAGCGGCGGTGTTACATAAAAGATCATGTTATCAGTGGTAGATGATGAATCAACATTAAGGTAAATCAACAATAGATGGATAAAAGTTCAACAGTATGAGATGAGATTATACCATCAGTCTTAAGGATAAACAATAAGAGTAACCTGGAGTTGGTTGAGACCTCAGTAACGATAAAACGAAGTAAGAATTATGGTATAATATGACCTACATAGATGCAGTAAAGTCACATCCACAAGTTCTACAAAGTACCGAGAGAAGAACTTCAATACACCTATAGATGCCTCTAGAGGCTTCCTATTAAGCCTTGTATATTTTTACAAAGTAAGGTCTAGAGATTGGCTAAAAGCTGGAAGAAAAAGGAGAGGAGAGTCACATAGGCACACTTACAAGGTTAGTATCGTAGAGACTGCATGATAGAAGGTAGCAACAGTTACTAGATTGGAAGGAATTCGATCACAAGTCATGGCATGGGAAAGAGGCCTAAAGAGGGGAATGCCTGGGCCTTTAGATTTATTCACAGAACAACTGCCTAAATGGAAAGGAGAGCATTAAGATATTCACAAGAGCTATAAGTTATGAAAATGATAAGAGCATCACTCAACATTCGTCCTCGAATGTTCCAAAGGGGAGAATGAAGTTACACCCCATAATATTATGTCGATGTTACGTCTCGCAGTACTACATTACGATGATGTTACATTTTGCAGTATTATATTACGAGGATGTTGTACCCTGTAGTATTGTACGTTGAATTTGTCGTAAGGTAATTGACATCAGTCCAAGGAAAAGATTAATTGGAGATTATAAGGATTATGCTATTTCAAACAAGTGATGAGTAAATTCGTGAAGGTGAGAGGGGAATCAAGTCAAAGAAAATGAATTTTCGTCCAAGTTTGGCATGTTAGGATAAAATTCGGGTCGAGCGTTAATACCCGATATTTATGGACTAGTACCATACAAGGTACCATATGACCATGATAGTAGGATGTATAAAGTGTATTAAAAATAAGTAGAATTTTAAGTAATTTGAGAAATTCTTAATTACACGGGTAATTGATTAATTGGGTAACTGGACATTACCTAATTACTTAATTAGTAGATAAAGATTTAAAAACCCCACTGTGCCCCCACGTGGCAGCAAGCCACTTCCTAAGAAATATGACTCTTAGTCATTTGTAATTAGGTGGCAAGATAATATGTTGGTAACAATCTAATATTTTCTTAGTTAGCAACATTAATAACCAAAACATATCTTTCTAACAAGAAACTTTCCTTTTGTAAAATTAACTACAAGATTCCTACAAAACTCCTTACCTAAAGTTTATGACCATTTCTAAGTATTCTTACTTAATCCTTGAAGCTTCAATATTTTAGTTTCTTGAATATTTCCTCTGAATCCGTGATCCCTCAATTTCATTTTGCATGCAGATCATTCTTATAATTTCATTAATCATGGTAATTGGATATTCCTAGGATATTCCACCTTCCGAAATAGTAAACAATTCCAACGAGAATTGTTAAAACTGTAGCAACGTAAAATTTTGCGGTTCTAAAGGAGTACAGTGTAACCTTTTTCAAGAATATCATACGGATTTTTTCCTACTCCAGGTATATTAAGGCTAAGCTCTTCCTTCATTTTGCATGATCTCGTAATTACACTAGTTTGATAATGAGGAATAAAGAAAAATTCATATCCCGAAATTTACGTATATTTTCCTAATTTTGTAAGTTACAATATTATCTTTATCGGGACTTCATATTCATCTGAGCATTTCCTTTTTTTAGTCAAGAGAGCAGATAGTCTATATATACAGTATTTTTCATTACCATCGAGCTATAATCGATGGGCAGGCCCCTATTGGGAAATCTCTGATAAGATGGTAAGTTATATACCGAGACTACTGTGGCCGAGCTCCTATGAGCGAGCCCAGTTGGTCGAGATACAGGGCCTAGTATGGCCGAGCGCCTATGAGCGAGCCTACTACGAATATATATATATCGATCCTTATAAGGTCGGACGGCTATTTTACTTACTATATTGAGAGAGTTAAGTCAGTATTAGCAGGTGAGCATATCTTTAGATTTTCTTTGACTTCCAGTTGCTTTCCGTTATTATACTATCAGTTCAGTTCAGCTTTCAGTATATTGCCTTACATACTCGGTACTTTATTTCGTACTGGCGTTCCTTTTCTGGGAGTGCTCCATTTCATACATGCAGATTCAGACAGACAGACGGGTAGACCTCCTCATTAGGTGTTGCCCGAGTTCAGCTTGATCGGTAAGCTCCATACTCTTCGGAATTGTCGGGTCTAGAGCTTTATGTACATCTTATAAATATATATATATATATATGTTATGAGTAGACTGTGACCCTGTTCCAATCACAGTATATCCATCAGTAGAGGCTTGTAGACATATTTTTCAGTTAGTGCAGTATGTTGGGCTTGTAGGCCTTTTATATATATTTTGTGGGTTTGCCAGCTGTAATAGTTTTGACGGTCTTTTCAGTCCAGCATTATACTAATGTTTAGTCAGCATTTGTAATTGTCTTGCAATGTGACCTATGGCCAAAGTATGACATTATATGTTCAGAGTCCCTTAGTCGCAAGTTGATACGCAAGAATAGGTGAGGCACCGGGTGCCGGTCTCACCTCCTAGGTTCAGGGCGTGACAAACATGCAATTTCAAAGGACTTTTTGTCAGGCAAGTTAACTGGGTATAAGAGCTCCGTAAGCTTAATCTAATAAGCTATAGCCTTCAATAAATTTAATTTTTTTTTCAATTGGACCAGCGATTGTGGATGGCTAAGAAAATCCCAAAGTAAGAACACTTACCAGTTACCATTCATAAATAAATACAACGCTAGAGCAAAAGTCGAACGAAATTGAAAAATTCTGAATAGTAAAACCAGAAGCGAGGCAAAGAGAGGGATAGAGAGGTTCTAAAAGACTGGAGAACATATGGGTATGAATACGAAGGAAGAAGAAAGGTGCAAAACATGTGTAACTAAGTGGGCGTTTGGACATAAGAATTGTAAAATTTCAAAAAAAAGAAGTGATTTTTTAAAAAGTGAAAGTGATATTTGAAAGTTAGAGTTGTGTTTGGACATAAATATTATTTTGGGTTGTTTTTGAAGTTTTGTGAGAGGTTTGAATGAAAATTTTGAAAACAACATTTTGGAGTTTTTTAAATTTTTAAAAAATTTCCAAAATTAATCTTCAAGTGAAAATTAAAAATATTATGGCCCAACACTAATTTGGGAAAAAAATTGAAATTTTTTTAATGTCCAAAAGGGCTCTAAAAAGTATTTTGTAAATAGATAAAAAGTAGTGCACTGTACACTAGAAAGACAAATTATTCCTTTTCTTATTCTTCATTAATATGAAATCGTCTCTCTTTTCTCTCTGAAAGTAGGGTTTCGATTTCCCTTTTTGTACCCTAAATTACTTGCGATTTTGCATGGTGTCTGAGCTAGTGCTTGCATTTTCTCAAGGTACCCTTTGGGTAAAAGGGCCACAAGCTACTTCAGCTTCTTCCCACTCCATTATTAATTGATATATATTTATTTATCTATATTATATTAAAAGCACGAAGACCCTTAGCGAAATGTCGTTCGTCTTTTTTACCCTTTAAAAATATATTTACATTCAATAAAATTGTAAACTTAATAAACTTTCCTACAATAAGTTTTGTCCAAATATAATTCTGTATTTGATATATTTTCCTAATAAAAAAAAATTATTACGACAATAAAAGGAATACAAAAAAGTAGGAGAAAATTTTCTTTTTCTAACAAGGGAAGCCCATGATTTGTGTAATTTTTATATTCTTTGTCCATTAATCATACAAAACCAATTTTACCTTTTTATTTTCCTTTCTTATGAATTATTTGCTGTTTTTAAAATTTAAAACATACATATTTCTTTAGCAGTTTTGTTGTTAAATCCGTTAGTTTCTATTCTTAAAATATTACGGCAAGTATTGCTATGAACTATATCTACCATTAGATTTTGAAATAGTAATTATTGTTGGAAAAACAATAATAATATATTTGTAACAAAAATTTAATACCATAATTGAATTCACAACATTAACCAAATAACCATAATGCATAATAGCGTTAAATAGATGGAAATAGTTTTGGTAAAAAAGAAACTAATATTATTACTAAGATAGTTTATTACATAATTTGACTAAAAAAATAAGAATTAGCTATTAAATTCAAATTATAGCCAATAGGATTTTTTAAATAATCTATCTCTAATTCATCACTAACTTTTTGTAGTTGACATATCTAAAATACATGGTACCTAGACGATCAATTTGATATGAAATTAAATCAAAAGATGGGGACACATAGTAGATCAATGTGCCTTTAAAATTATCTTGATTATTTTATGTTCAGCTACGCTATCCGCTACTTTATCAACTGAATATGATAAATATTCGTCATTTTCAAGAGTTAATATTTTGTTTAAATTTTATTTTCAAGATCTTATTTTTTTAAAAAGATTGTTATAAAAAGATCTTATTTTGTTTAAATATGACGTATCAAGTGTATCCAAAAACTAGTCATTATTAAAAGTCTGGACGAAGCATTATCTTATAGTGGACTACAAGTAGGAAGCCATTGAAAATTTTGTAAATGATGATGAATAAATAAGAAATGAAGCTAGAAAAATAGTAAATATAGAAGTTTTTAGATTCACTTAATTTATTTTTATTGGTTTTGAATCATGTTATATTCTCATATTGTTTGTAGCAGAAACTATATAATTATGATATTTTAGTTTCATCTAAGAGTCATTCAATAATTATATGATTCATTTAATTTAGTTATACATAGTTTTTATTATTGGGTACACACATTAAAATAAGATGACAATTATCATTTTGTTGAAACGTAATGACCAAACACGCTCAAACAAATTAAATCTTACTTTAATATGATTCATATTTTTTAATAATATTCGTGTATCGCGTGGGTACTAATACGATGTTATTTTGAATAAACAATATTACTTTTGATTTATTTCTACAGTAATAGATTTATTTACCTTTATGACATTTTCTAAATTTAAATGTAATTTTTAAAATAAATACCAACGCACAAATTAGGATCAGTTACCTATTTTATCAAAAAAGTAGTACAAAAAATAAGGGCTTCAAACCCTTTCTCTTCCATCTCTCTCTCTCTCTCAAACACAGTTTATGCACATAAAATTTTCTTAAAATACATATATGGTGTAATACACATATTACACAGAGTGTGTAATGAAGAAATTGAAATATAGACTTACATACATTAAATATATCATTATTATAAATGGAATATTTTATTTATGTATTCGTATTCAATGAATACATGGTAAAAAATTATGTACTACATATATTCATATACTATTATATTATACGAATAATATTTTAATATATATTTCATAAAATAATTATTTAATGTGCATACCGCCACTTATATATGGCAAAATTCTAAATCTTCAGAAGGGAGATAAAAGATAAGGAAACTTATTTGTGAGTTAAGCGTGAATCAGGAATGCAAATATATATCAACTCCTTAGTATCCGTACTTGTTGACCAAAAAGTTTTCAAGTCTTTTTGCTAAACTAAATTAAATGATGAGAATGAGAATAAATTCTAGCCAAAAATAATTAACTCTAGATCAAAAAATAATTAGCAAGAAAAGCTAATTGTAATTAGACTTAAAAATTAATTAAGACCTCGATTGAGGTAATATTTTTGACAACATTATTTCCTAGAGCAAAGTAAAGGAAGAAAAGGGGGGTCACCGATCCATCGACGAGACATATCTCCATTTATTCAATAATGACGATTACAAGTGAACAGCAGGAATCTGGGCTCTCACTTCTTTACAAGGTAGGCACTCAGGTTTTCTCCTATTTTGAGTGAAGATGTGTGTGATATTAAAACAGTCTCCCCTTTCCTTCATTCTCTCACCTAGTATTTATACAAGGTATTCTTATTTACCCAACGATCCTTAACCAGGGTACTTAAGTCTTTTGGCCATACTTTAGATTGACCTTCTGAAACGCCATAACGTCTACTTCACTGTAGGCCTTCTAAGTGTATGACCTCGGCCGTGGCCGGGGCACTCGCCACCATATCGCCTCATAAATATAACTTTGACTTACTCGATCCTATATCGTTTCTTTTTATGCGGATTTTCTTTTGATCAGATGTCGACCCACGACCCACATGATACCCTATAAAATATCCAATTGTCCGTACGAGCCAAAGTATTACAAGTGAACTGCAGGAATCTGGGCTCTCACTTCTTTACAAGGTAGGCACTCAGGTTTTCTCCTATTTTGAGTGAAGATGTGTGTGATATTGAAACAGTCTCCCCTTTCCTTCATTCTCTCACCTAGTATTTATACAAGGTATTCTTATTTACCCAACGGTCCTTAACCAGGGTACTTAAGTCTTTTGGCCGTACTTTAGATTGACCTTCTGAAACGCCATAACGTCTATTTCGCCGTGTAGGCCTTCTAAGTGTATGACCTCGGCCGTGGCCGGGGCACTCGCCACCATATCGCCTCATAAATATAACTTTGACTTACTCGATCCTATATCGTTTCTTTTTATGCGGATTTTCTTTTGATCAGATGTCGACCCACGACCCACATGATACCCTATAAAATATCCAATTGTCCGTAGGAGCCAAAGTATTACAAGTTGTAGGGAATTTTCATATAGGAGTGAAGCTAGCGTAAGTGTACTTCCCTTAATGCGTGTTATATAACTTACAGCTCTTCGTGGTTTAGAATTATAAAACTATATACCGTTCAACAAAAAGTTACGTGGCAGTGAACAGTAGTGTACACCGAATTTTTTATAAATGATGTCACATTTAAAAGAGTAAATAAAATAAATAAATTTGAAATGATGTCGCAAAAATAAAAAAAATTTAAATCAATCAATTTTAAATATGCTAAGGGACTGTAAAATTTAAAAGAACAAAAATGTATTGGCTTAGGCTTGAACCCAGAATCAAACCCAAGAATTGAAGCGCCTAAGCTAGCGGACCAAGCAATCCAAATTCAGCAAGTGGTGTCATTCATATTATATACACAGAATTTGTTATTTTTTGCATATTATTATATGTGTATTTAGTGAAATTTTTCGACGAAGCGGTGTCACGTGACACCACTTGGTCTAAGATAAATTCGCCACTGGTAGTGAATATTTCGCCGCTAAAGTTCAACATATTCATAAGATGAGTGTTACAAAAATACAAAAGCTAAGATGAATGGTAGTCACACAAAATTAGATAAGATTAAAATGATCATATCTGCCAAAAGGTATAATAAGTAGCACACATTGAGGATAAAGTGAGATGAGGTCGTTTGAGATGATTTGGACGTGTCTTGCATCGACCTACAGATGCATCAGTCCATAGGTGTAAAACTATGATAGAGTGAGGTATTAAAAAAAGGATGGGATATACCTATAATCACGTGGAAGGAAGTTGTCTGAAAAGTCCTATCCATGGAATCAATGCAGACTTAGCTAATATGACACAATGAAAATCTATATAGATAATACCTATTAGTTGGGAATAAGTTTTAGCCTGGGTAGCAGACTTCTACTACTAGTACTACTACTATTGTTGCTGCTGCTCCTGCTCCTGCTACTCCTGTTGCTACTGCTGCTCCTGCTCCTCCTCCTGATCCTCCTGCTCCTACTGCTGCTGCTACTCCTACTACTACTACTACTACTACTGCTACTACTACTGCTACTGCTACTGCTGCTGCTACGGCTGCTGCTTCTACTGCTGCTGCTACTGCTACTGTTGCTGCTTCTCCTACTCCTCCTCCTGCTGCTGCTCCTACCGCTGGTGCTACTGCTCCTCATGTTGCTATTGCTGCTACTGCTACTACTGCTTCTCCTGTTGCTGCTGCTGCTACCCTGGACGACCTCGATGAGCAGACTCTATTAGTTATGGTTGAGAAGTTTAGGCGAGTAGTTCAAATAGTAGCGTTTCAGACAAGGTGGAAGTGTGGCCTTCTTTGAGCCGCAACTTAGGGTCACGTCGATTCAGAGTGACATCATGTCATCATGCGTCATTATTACGCATTTTTCTGATACTTTGCATCATTTTTCATACCTCTGTCGCTTCTATTCCTGAGTTGGGTAAGAGACGGTTTGCTTTCTCGATATTGATGCCTGAATTCTTATAAATAGGGATACAAAATCCTTTGCCTTATTTTTTGCAAGCTAACTATTGGATCTCCAAACCTTCTTCTTCCTTCTTCATTTAGAATCCTTGCCCTCTCGATCCTATTTCCTTATTTTTGCTTTCATTGATTCTGGTGGCTTCTTCTACTCTTGACTTGTCACGACCCGAACCTAGGGGGCGAGACCGGCACCCAGTACCTCACCTATCCTTGCGTACCAACTTGCAACTAAGGGACTCTGCACATATGATGTCATACTTTGGCTATGGGCCATATTGCAAGATAACTGTGAATGCTGACTAAATGTCAATATAAAACTGGCCGACAAGGCCGTCATAATATTTACAACTCACAAACCAACCAAATACTCATACAAGGCCTGCAAGCCCAACATACTGCACTAACTGACATGATATGTCTACAAGCCTCTACTAATGGATATACTGTGATTGGAACAGCTCCCCTAACTACTCATAACATACATACACACACACACACACACACACACACACACACACACATATATATATATATATATATATATATATATATATATATATATATATATACAAGATGTACATAAGGCTCTAGACCCAGCAACTCCGAAAGGCATGAAGCTTACCGATCAAGCTGAATTCAGGCAATACTTAATGAGGAGGTCTACCTGTCTGTTTGTCTGAACCTGCACGCATGAAATGCAGCGCCCCCAGAAAAGGGACGTCAGTACAAAATAATGTACCGAGTATGTAAGGAAATATACTGGAAGCTGAACTGAACTGATAATATAATAACTGAAAGAAACTGGAAGTCAGAGATATTCTGAAGATATGCCTTACCTGCTGATACTAACTCAACTCTCTCAATATAGTAAGTAAAATAGTTGTTCGGCTTATAAGGCTCGGTATATATATATATATATATATATATATATATATATATATATAAAACNAAGGCTCGGTATATATATATATATATATATATATATAAAACTGCTCGGCCATACTAGGCTCTGTATCTTGGCCAACTGGGCTCTCTTATAGGCGCTCGGCCACAGTAGGCTTGGTATATAACTTACCATCTGATCAGAGGTTGCCTAATAGGGGCCTGCCCATCGATTATAGCTCGATGGTAGTGAAAATACTGTAATATTGTATATATATAAATGTTCTGCCCTCTTGGCTGAAAAGAAAAGAAAGTAAATACTCAAATGAATATGAAGTCCCGATAAAGAGAATATTGTAACTTACAAAACAAGGAAAATTTATGTAACTTGCGAGACTAGCAAAATATACGTAAATTCCGGGATATGAATTTTTCTTTATGCCTCGTTATCAAACTCTTGTAATAACGAGATCATGCCAAAATGAAGGAAGGACTTAGCCTTAACATACCTGGAGTAGGAAAAAATTCTTGTAATATTCTTGGAGAAGATTTTACCGTTCTCCTTTAGAACCGCAAAATTGTACGTTGCTACGATTGTAACAATTCCCGTAGGAATTGTTTTGGTGCAAGATTGTCGCTGGACCCTTTATGGATTAAGTATAGCTTCTTTTCTGTAAGTGCTTTGAACTAGGAAGAAAGACTTATTCTATGACAAAGGCGTTCTGGTGGTTGTCCAAAATGAAAGTGAAAACAAGACTTTAGTAGTAAGTTTTTAGTTATTAAATTCGTACCTTAGGAAATAGACACCTAATGATAAGATGAAGAGTCATCCTCTTAGCTTGGTGGATTTCTACCACGTTTCTTGGGTGTAATTTATTAAGTTTTTACCCACTTATTAGTTAATTGGGTAATGTCCCGTTATCCTGTAGTTAACCAATTACCCGCATAATTAAAAAAATTACCTCAAATTACTTAAAATACTACTCTCTTTTAACATACCTTGTACACCTTACTAGTATGGTCATGTAGTACCTTGTATGGCATTAGTCCATAAATACCGGGTATTTTAGCTCGGGCCGTATTTTACCCCTAAATGCCAAACTTTGACGAAAATTTATTTTCTTTGACTTGCTTCCCCTTTCACCTTCACGAATTTACTTATCACTTGTGAAATAGTATAATCCTTATAACCTCCAAATAATCCTTTACTTGGACTGATATCAATTACCTTACGACAAATTCAACGTACAATACTACATGGTGCAACATCGTTATAACTTCTGCGAAGCCATAATATCTGTAATATTGCGGGGTGTAACATCATTCCCCCCTTTGGAACATTCATCATCGAATGTTGACCGATGCTCTTATCATTTTCATAACTTATAACTCTTATGAATACCTTAATACTCTCCTTTCCATTTAAGAAGTTGCTCTGTGAATAAATCCAAAGTCTAGGGTATTCCCCCCTTTAATCTTCTTGCTCATATCATGACTTGTGGTCGAAATCTTTCTAATCTCGCAACTGCTGCTATCTCCTGTCATGCAACCTGTATGACCCTGGCTTTGTAAGTGCGATTATGCGATTTATCTTTCCTTTTTCCTCTTATCTTTTAGTCAATCTCTAGGCCTTACTTTGTAAACATATACACGGCTTAATAGGATGCCTCTCTGGGCATCTATAGGTGTACTGAAGTTCTTCGCTCGATACTTTGTAGAACTTGCGAATATGGCCATATCTTATTTCATAGCTCTGGTTATCCATTCGCATTGATTTACTACATCTACATGGGTCATACTATACAATAATTTTTACTTTAATTTATCGTTACTACGGTATGCTTACCAAACTCCCAGTTACTTTTGTTGCCTATCCTTTAGGCATAAATCTCAGTCATTTAATGCTCCTTTATTACTGTTCGTCTTAAGAATTATGGCCTAATCTCATGTCATACTTTGTAACTTGTATCTGTCCATTGTTGATTCACCTCAATTTTGATCTACAATCCTCTACTTGAAGACTTGAAACTTCTTACGTAATACATTGCCGTTAGGGCTTACATTGCATTGAGGAATATTTGAAGTGATTTCCATAATCGTATTTCATAGTGTCTCAATGTGATTCGCCTTATGGGGGTATCCTAATTTCGTGCCACTAGCGAAATCTTTTCTCCTTCTCTTCTTTCTTCCCTTTTTTTTATGAATCATTATTCAAATGAAAGCCCAAACGTCATCCTTTATTTGTCACAATTATACCATCATTTTATTACCAGGTCAGCATTTCATTCTTTCTAAATGCTATCAATATTAGACTCCTTTGAGTTCATTCAGGCTATACTGAACTTTCAATGACTTAGAGAAACCATTTTCTCTCTTGTTTTCAAGGACTTACTCCCGAGGAATTATCCATTATCGTCACCTTCTCACTTGCCTTTCCTCATTCTTACTCATATTTTCTTAAAACTTTGTCGCTCTACCATACTTTAGCTTGCGACCTATACATATCCATTTATACTACTCGCAACTCTCCTTTAAATTGCTTGCACCATAGATTTCCCTATGTTATTCTGGAACGTCAAGTGAGACATCACATCGTCCCAGCTATTCTCTACTCTCTTAACTAGATTTCTCAGTACTTAGAAACCATAGGCTGGAAGACATGCCGATGACGATGCCGCTATCATTCCCGATTATTGGATAATCGTGCTTATAGCCTTCTATCTGAAGTATGGACTATTCACAACTTTCTGCATTTGTGTATCTCGTACGTTGTTCAACTTTACCTTACTTACTTGGAATCTCGTATCATATATTCTATCTCTTTCATAACCTCCCTTCCACATAGGAATGATTCACACCACAACTTGAAACTCTATTATAATACTACAATCCGATGGAAGCTTCATACTGACTTCTTATTACTGGCTTTATCACAGAGCCGTTATACACTATGGTTGTTGTACTATCTCTCTCGTAACTCTGATTTTAAGGGAGATCTTGCAATGTTCTTGATCACGATGTTTCTAATTTTCTGGGTCCAATAATCAGACTCCTGATTACTTAGTTGATGTAACTCTTCAGTTTCCTTTCCCCTCTGATCAACCTTTATATAGGCTTAAGCTATCTTCCGATCTATGGTTCATGGTATTAGTTATCATGTTTAGCCTTTCATGGGCTTGAGAAATATGCATGATACAACCCTTTAATAATTTAATACTTCGTTTATGACCTGGGCTCAATTCTTTCTTTTGACGTATACCAGAATCTTCTACGGATGTATATGTTGCGTGTATAAAACTCCAAGTGAGTTCGTAACGTAACCAACTCTAGATCATTGATCGAATAATTTCTTTTGTTCCATTTTAGCTTTCTTTCAGCGTAAGCTATTACTTTTCCTGGTCTTTTTGCCCCCTTGTTGCGTCCATACTTAGCTTATCTTAGTGCCCACACATGCAAAAAATTTCATACAACTCATATGATCTCGAATATTACTTCTAATTTTTTTACTTCCCGTTCATTAGTCACGGTAGGTGCCACTTTCCTTTGGAGTGCTTATAATGTTGTTGTGAGACTGTTGTTACACGACCATTTCCTCTTTAGGTCATTGTGCTTAGGTTGAAGCCTTCTTCCTTATTTCCTCAACTAGTCTTTCGTCGTAGTACTTAGGGAGAACCCTTGACTCTCGTAAATCTGTGAGCTTACTACATCGTATACCCAATAAAGTTTTTGATGTCCTTCCTCCCCTACAATTATCCGTAGTTACTTACCCCCTTGTCCTTGTAGGGTTGCTTCTGAACTGATATTTTGACTGTCTTCCCAATGGCACTATCTTTTATTCCCGTAACATTCATATGGTACCTTTAACTACCCCGACTCCTATTTAAATATATCTCAAGTATTATGATGACATTACTGCGGGGGTGAATTTTCCCTGTTAGGGTTCACCATATTTATCTTGCATGGTCTGCTGATTTGTCTGTAATCTCTTGTCTAGTCATGACTAGGCTCACCCTGAATCAACTACTAACTACTCGTCGGCTCCTTCTCATATCCATATTCCGCGTACTCTCTCTTGGGTTATTCCTTTGTCTGACTTACCTCTTGCACTAGCTCCTTATTTATCAGTAACCTTCCGGGCAGGAATGTAACGACCCGACCGATTGTTCCGAGAGTTTAGTTTCGTTTCCCCCGTTTCTGCTTTATTTTATGTGGTTCATCTTTATTTATGGGTGTTGGGTCGGTTGGTTCGGGTTCAGAGTGGTCATGGTGAGAATTGAGGCATTTAGTCTCTCAAGGTAGCCTAATAGTTGAGAAAGTCAACTGAGAGTTGACTTATTGGTGAACAGCCTCGGAATGCGAATTTTATGGCTCGAATGGTTTCGTTAGGTGATTTGGGACTTAGGAGTGTGTTCGGAATGGAGTTTTGATGTCCAGTGTAGAATTAGGCTTGAATTGGCGAAAGTTAGTTTTTGGTGATTTCCGGTCGGCAGTGAAAAATAGGCTATCGGGGTCGGAATGGGATTCTGGAAGTTTGGACAGACCCGTAATGTCATTTTTGATATGTGTGCAAAATTTCAGGTCAATCAGAGGTGTTTTGGTTGGTTTTGGCATCGTTGGCGAAATTTAGAAGTTTCAAAGTTCATAAGTTTGAATTTGATGTAATTTTGGTGTTTTCATGTTGTTTTTGGTGTTTCGAAGGCTCGACTAAGTTTGAATAATGCTATTGGGTGTGTTGGTATGTTTGGTTGGGGCCCCTAGGGGCTCGGGATTGATTTCGGATGGTTGGCGGAGTTTTGAACTTGGAAAATTTACAGCAAATGGCTACTGGTGTAAGTTTCTGGTGTTGGCCGCAACTGCGGATGGGTAGCCACAGGTGCGGTGCTGCATGTGTGAAAATCCACGCGCAGGTGCGAAGGAATTCTAGGCAGGAGGAGTCCGCAGGTGCGAAGGGATGGCCGCACCTGCAAAGTCGCAGGTGCGGAGAAGGGTCGCAGGTGCGAGAATTTGGTCCGTTAGTGGGATTGCGCAGGTGCTCACCTGGGACCGCAGGTGCGATTAAAGGTCCGCAGGTGCGGAATTGCTAGGCAACACAGTATAAAAGAAGCCTCTGTGAAATTTTATTCATTTCACCATTGTTGCATGCGGTTGGAGCTCATTGAGGGCAATCTGAAAAGAGAATTCGTGGGTCTTCAGTGGACGTAAGTTCCCGGGTTATTAAAGTCGTTTCCATGCTATTTTGTTCAGATTAGGCTTGTAACTTGAAGGATTTAAGTAAGAAAAAGTTGGGAAAATGGGAGGAAAGATTTGGGAATTTCTTTTGGCAATTTTAGTAGGCAATTGTGGTCCGACTTTGATATTCTTGGTATGTACGGACTCATGGGAGGATAAAGGTTCTTGTGATGTAAATTTTATCGAATTTCGAGACGTGGGCCTGGGGCTCGGGTTTGGCCGAATTTGAGTTTCTTGTATAATTTGATAGTTTTCGATTGGGTTGTGTTCCTTTGGTATATATTAATGATGTTAAACTGGTTTTGGCTAGATTCGGAGCAATCGGGAGCCAATTCGAGGGGCAAGATCATAACGGACTAGTATTGTGGCTCGGTAGAGGTAAGTAATGGTTATAAATCTTGTCCTGAGGGTATGAAACCCCAGACTTCATATTTATCACAGATTTTAGAATGGCGCACATGTCGAATGATGAGTACGTGGCGCGCACTCATTTTTGGATTAGACTTTGTCCTCTCCGCGGCAACTATTGAGTTGCGTATTTTACTCTAAACTATATGTTAAATTTTGTTCTAAAGAGTTCTGAAATATATGGGCTATAAGCCATGTTTGGGGCCTCGTGCCGACTTGTTTAGACCCCTTGGGGGCTTTTTACTGTTGTTTTCCTCACTGATTATTGATGATTTCACTCAATCACATTGTGCTTACTGTTTTCGAAACTCAGCCTGATTTACACTACTTTGAGATTTAAAATGATGTTTTGGGTCGAGTACCCCGTTTTACTGATTCGCCCGAGGGGCTTTTGAGAGGTTTTGACTGAGTGAGGCCGAGGGCTTGATTTGTGAGGATATGATACGCCATGAGGTGGATTGATATTAGCGCTTGGGCTGAAGGAGCCCCTCCAGAGTCCGCACACACCCCCAGTGAGCGCACCGAGTGTCGAGTGATGAGTGACGAGTGATTGGGAGGCATGAGTGACTGTGAGGTATGCACGAGGGGCTGATTATGAGTGATGGTGAGGTATGCCCGAGGGGCTGATTATGATACATGTTTTTGCCCGAGGGGCTACTTATAATTTTACCACTTTCACTCTGAACTTATGAAATATGTTTTGCCCGATGGGCCTCTTTATAATTCATTTCATTTTCATACTAACCTTTCGGTTTGAAGTTGTTGAAAATATACATTTTCCAAAGGATTTTTCTGAAGTTGGTTTTAAGGCATGATGATTTCATATATCTATGTTTATACTGTTGGAAAGTAAGGTTGTGCATATTGTGAATTGATGACATTGATTTTATGTGTTTCTTGCTGCTCAGACCTGATTTATTTTCATTACTACTGAGTTGGTGTACTCACATTACTCCCTGCACCTTGTGTGCAGATCCAGGTGTTAGGGCAGGGTGAGCTGTCTATCTGTTCCAGAGATTCTCGGAGGTTTGCGAGGTAGCTGCATGCGTCCGCAGTCCTGCTCCCTCTCCTGCTTACTATTATAGAATTTATTTTCGTTTGAGTTGTATATTTTATGTAGATGCTCATGATCAGTGACTCCGGGTTCTCGGGGGGTTGTATTTAATATTCAGTATAGCTTTAAATATTTTATAAATCTTTAAAGGAAACCTTTATGGGTAATCAGTATAGTAAAGATGTAAATGGAAGCTTATTATGATTCGAGTGTAGTTTTGGCTGGCCTAGTTCCACGATAGGCGCCATCACGGTTGGCTTATATTTGGGGTCGTGACAGTTTGGTATCAGAGCGCTAGGTTACATAGGACTCACTGGTTATGAGCAGGTTTAGTAGAGTCTTGCGGATCAGTACAGATACGTCTTTACTTATCTTTGAGAGGCTGTGGAACCCTTAGGAAAATCTCACATTCTTAAATACTTGTCGTGCGAATCCATTGTATCCAAACAAGAGCGTAACTCTTGAATTCCTTCCATGTATTCGAACGTGCACGAGAGCGCTTGGTATCAGCTGTGCATCGATGACTTGTGACTTCCATGGATGAGATGTGATTTTGGCATGTTGGTAATGGGCCAGTCTGGAGGACTTGAGGCCGGATTCATTCTGTGGCTTGATTGTTGAGATTTTCGTTGGGTGGGCACATGTATTTGGGGACTTATATGTCTGTTGATGTCCTTATTAACGGGACTTTGTGACTAGATGGCTACGTGGTGAGTGTGATTTGATGGTTAGATGTGTTCAGACTATGATTTGTGACAAAAGGGTTGGCTGGAAATGTGGCAAGATTTATTGAGTGTTTGATTNGTGTCTCGATTTGGTATATGTCCTTGAGTTGTAAGTATGTTGGAAAACCTCTCATGTTGTGTAGTTGTGGAGTGAAGCGGATTTTTCTGTTGGGTTATGAGTTCTTGGTGATGTCTTTTGAGCTTATCATTTTCCCCAGTAACGTTCATGTATTTGATTAACGGTGTATTCCAACCGTATTAGCACTCCTTGCTATTGTATTCATTGATGGCGTCCTGGCATATTCGCGTAGCCAGGAGTAGCATACTCAGTATCTGAGGATGGCATTATAAGGATTCAGGGAGGAAAGGCTCTATGCCAATTCTCCGAGTGTGACTTTTGGCTCGGTTCAGTAGCATTATTGGGACACGTGGTGTCCTGTAAGGGTATCCATGTGGTTAGACATGTGTGGGTAGAGCTTCCAGAAGCTCAAGATTTCTGTGACTACGGCTCTAGTGTTAGTTCTGCCATCAGCTTCAGGTTTTTACCGCGTATTGTGATGCCTCGAGGGTAGGCGTTGTTTGTGTGTAGATGAAGGAAGGTGTAGTGATTGCGTGATAGTTATGGTCTTTAGAAGTGTATGGAGAGATATTATGTTTGAGGCTAGCGGGCAGGAGTATCTCCTGCGGGTTGTCCTAGGGTGTGTGGTCCCTATGTAGTTCTGTAATAAGTTCTCTTCTACCAGTAAAATGATATATATTGTAATTGGAGTTTAGATCGCTTGTGGAAGTTGGCATGACTATTGCAATGATGAATGCGAGATTTGCAGATGACTTGAGCTGTTAGATGGATAGTGTTATTATGGGCATTGTGAATTATTGTTTGTCTCGATCGTTGGCTTCGAGCCAAGTAGGGGAGTCTGTTCATGATAAGTTGATTGCGCGACTATGTGTGGTATCGATTTCAGTTCGAGGTATACTGGTAAATCATCTGTGACCTGCAGGAGTGGGGTCTGGGAATGTCACGAGTAATGGAAATTTCTTCGATATAGGTTGTAATGTACTCTATTGGGTAATTGGGTTCTATTGAATGATTTAGTGGAAATTGTAAAAGGTGTAGTGTGTGCAGTGTATGAATTTGCTTGTGGCTTCAAGTGAGTGGATTACTTTCCTAGTATGTCAGTGTGCAACGGGTCAGCTCGATTCTATCTAATTGGTCAGTGTGATTGAGATTTACGTTAGAGGATGTCAAGATTTGTGGTACTTCTACATCATCACGGATTCTACATATCGGTATTAGGAAGGTGAAGGTAATGGCTTTAGATTCGCAGGAAGTCTTCAGGGTAAGTATTTCGAATGTGGTACTTTTGGGGATATTTGAGAGAGTATTCGGTAGCTTATGAGCCTTAGACGGTATGATTTTGTGCTTGGGTCGTGTGTGGTGAGTCTGGGGTGAAAATTGTGGTATGACGGCAGGGAAAAGTATTAATTTGAAGGTAAGTCAGAAGAAACTTGGGAAAAAATAGGGCAACTTGGTGTTAGGTCGGATCGGCATGGTAAGGGATACGATTAGTTCTTTGGGTGTTCATGAGGTGACGAGTTTTTTTTGGGTGTTTCTTAGCAATGCTCTTTGATTTTTTGGTGGCCTGCCTAGCTTTGTTGAGTTAGAAGAATTCAGTCCTAATGGTTTGGTGTTGCGTAAATGGGATTTCGGATAGTTTCGGATGGTTTCTACCGCAGTTAAGGGTGCATATTTTCTTTTGGAGTGAGGTGCAGGTGACGTGTAGTGAATTTGCTTCTAAATGGGATCAAATGGAAGTTCTTGGCTAGTTGGGTACGTAGTTGCTTGTTTCTCAGAAGGGACCATGGAGTTTCCGTATTTTTCCTAGGTTGGCATGGCGTATGCGGTATGTTGGGTAGAGTTGAGATTTGCATAGGTGAGGTCACGATTCCGATCTGGAAGGAAGGTCATAAATTCTTAGGCAGCATGGGCAGTTTCAGATGACTTGGTAGATGATATCACTAACTGGTGCGACTTGATGAGGGTATACATTTCAGAAAGAGCAATGTGTTTTAGTTAAGGGTACTTCATTAGTAACGTGGCGCCCTATTGTTGGATCGACTGTTGATATTCAAGGTTGCTTGGTAAACGGAAGAATTATAGGGGTATCCCTCGTGGAATGAGTGAGTATTTGGGATGTGTTATGTATTCGAGCGGTGGCGTTGAGATCAGATATGGTAATCCGTATGCTTAATGGACTTTGAGACTGAGAGTTCTCATAAACAGGTTATTTTGTGGTAGTGAACTGTCAAGATGCGAGCAGAGCTAGTCGTATGTTAGTATGTACCATGATTCCATCATTGTAAACTTTTCGGTAAGTTATGTATCTGTTGTGGGCGATCATAGTTAATTTAGGGTTACTGGTAGGCTAATATGGGTGTGTGTTCTGCACCGGGTTGGAATTGTTGGCTCCGAATTTCTATTATTGAGAAATGTACCATTCGATTGTGATTGAGTTTATTCATGTTCTAGGGTGATCTATGATTTACCCTTCGGTGTTGCGAGGAGTGGTGATTATTGGTTATATGCACATATGGTGAGGTTTTAATTGGGCTTTATAGTTAGATTTGAGTATGGTAAGTAATTAGGTGTTGCGGGATTGAGGCGTGTTGGTTATAACCTTCTGTTTCGGGTGGCATGGTATCGTCCGGTTTCCCCCGTGGTTATGGCAATGCACTTTGAGTACCTGATGGTAAATTTCGAATGGTTATTGATTTTGGGTAATGTGTCTTGAAGTATTTCAAGTGGACCAGCATTTGGATGAGATCGTGCAGTGTAGCGGAGTTATGTAGGGGTATGACCTTGGTATTGGATTCGTGTGTTTTGATTCTTACTGTGTGTGTCAGGCTGTTAGCATGATATGATGATGGTAATTGTTAATGGCGGGATAGTCCTCTCGTGTGGATCTTTTATATGATTTGATTACATTAGGATGTTGCTGTTAAGTGCACGAGTTGTACAGGTTTTGGCTTCGAATTGTATCGATGTGTCATGTCTTCAGGGTGGCCGTGATGGATGAGAAGAGGTCATTGGACCTAGAATGAACGTTTTTAGAATTTTCTACAGCATAGTTGGAAGGATAAATATCATGAGTCGGTTTAGAAATCTGCTATAATTCTTGTTTGGGAAGGGGGAGCTTCATGTCTGACTGATCGGACGAATGGTTGTTAGTTCTACATGCTTCTTTCATCATCGACAGTATATGGAAGTGCTAGAGCGAGGCATTTCTTGATAAGAGGTTATGTATCAGTATTGGGTTGTTCTGAGCAGTTATTGTGGTTAAGAGTTATCGATATGAGTGTTTGAGTCACGCGGTGTATTATGTGATTCCATCTGGGGTGCGTATATGACTTGACTCAGCATGTTCAGACTTGTTCAGTTTATAGTTATGGAAATTTTGAACTTGTATATTATTTCAGAAGTGGGAATTGGTTCTAAGGTTTATGGGACAGGATTTGGATTTCGAAATTTCAACGGTATTGTGCTATTGGATATATATGGGATAGGGTGACGTGGGATCACCCCCGGGTATGTGCCTGATAATCTACGTAACAGTTTGATGGTGTTGGAGAAAAACTCTTGGCACGTTCGAGGACGAACGTATGTTTAAGTGGGGGAGGATGTAACGACCCGGCCGGTCGTTCCGAGAGTTTAGCTCCGTTTCCCCACGTTTCTGCTTCATTTTATGTGGTTCAGCTTCATTTATGTGCGTTAGGTCGGTTGGATCGGGTTCAGAGTGGTCATGGTGAGAATTGAGGCATTTAGTCTCTCAAGGTAGCCTAACAGTTGAGAAAGTCAACTGAGAGTTGACTTATTGATGAACGACCTCGGAATGCGGATTTTATGGCTCAGATGGTTTCGTTAGGTGATTTGGGACTTAGGAGTGTGTTCGGAATAGAGTTTTGATGTCCGGTGTAGAATTAGGCTTGAATTGGCGAAAGTTATATAAAGACCCGTAAAACTTTCTTGTTTAAAATAATGCCCGAATGAGTCCCCGAGTTGTTTTTACTGTGGAAATTTTTAAAACGGACCTAATTTGAGTAAAAAGTACCCTGGGACTTAAAGAATAAAATTTTCCTACAAATTAGGCGTTATGCGACGCACTATGCAATCGCATAACGTGTATGCGGACTGCATAATGGTCGAATACACGGGCAGATCACTGCCCCATTGAGGATAACTATGCAGTCCAATATGCGACCACATTTCGGTTCTGCAGACCGCATAGCTGTCGCATTGTTTCCCTTTGATTTTTGGGAGGAAGGTTATGCGATGCACTATGCGATCGCATAACATGTATGCGGACCGCATAGTGGTCGCATACCTGGACAGATTGTTTTCGATTTTTGCCCACCTGGAGGGCCATTCTGCGGTCGACTCTGCGGACCGCATGTCAGGAATGCGATCGCATTCCTGACCGCATTCCGCTGTCGGGCCCCTATTTTTCTAATTTTAAAACCCGACCCCAGTTCATGAAAACACCCCTCCCTTTCATTTTAACTGATTTCTGAGCAAAAATAGAGAGAAGGGAGAGAGGGTTCTTGAGAGGAAAAGTTCTTCTTCATCAAAATTGATTCTTCAAGTCGCTCAAGACCGGAATCTATCGAGTTAGTGTTATCTTCTTCACTCAAAGAGGTAGGTCTTCACCCTATTTTCCCCAAGTTCTCAGATTTTAATTAAGAATAAAACACATAGGATGGTTCTTGAAAATAGAGGTCAAACCCATACATGCATGTGAGTAAAACTTCTTAATCTAGCAAAAGGGAAGAGGGTTGGGGTAAAATTCACAAAGAAAGGGTGGTAATCTAATGAGGTCGCCTAGCATTCGATAAAATGCTTAGAATTCGAATTGTATGCAAGATTTCCAATTCTGAGTTGAATATGTTTAAGTGTGAACTAGATTGTCGGTACTAGTCGGTTCGGTGATTTGTGAGTAAAAGTTAAAAAGGAATTTCGACCCCAGGTATGTATGGCTAACTTTAACCCTTGTAGAATCCCCTTGTGGTGACGAGCATGCGGTATGTGTACCTTGCATGAAAACATGTGAATTGATCGTCTTAGTTGATTTCCACCCCAGTGTGTTATACGAGTTTGTGAAAGATGATTTGGCGTGCTACCTTATTACGTGCAAAGCTTGTAATTTGCTTGAGAGTATCGGGGTGAAATGATGGGAATGAGTTGAACAATTATGGCAATGCCTTGTACATGAATTACTACTTGGTGAGAATTATTGTGCCTTGGTTCCAAATATATGAATTGTTGACGTGAACTCGTGATTCCTTGAAATGATAATTCTTGTGATGTAATTGATTGTGGTTGGTGTTATGAAATATGATTGTCAGGTGGGATCGGGTTGCGCGCCGCAACACGAAGTAGTAAGGTTGATGGGTTGTGGTGATAAGGGTGGCCGAGGTAATAAGGATGGAATGTGATCATTATCACTATTGAAATGAAAATCTATGAAACTCTTGAATATGGTGATGTTGAAAGGGGAAAAGGAGAGATTGTGAAACTTGTTGATTTTGGTTGTTTCTTTCCACGTGCATTGATTGATTGGTTCTATTACTGTCTCTTATTTGTGTATTGTTTGATTGTACTTGGGATAAAGTTTGTTCATACATACTAGTGCTATTCCACAGTACTAACGTCCCTTTTGCCCGGGGCGCTATATTTTCTTACATGAATGTAGGTGGTTCTACAACAGGTAAGTCAGTCCACCGTCAATAGTGCCTCCTCTCCACTCCGTAGTTGAATTGGTGAGCCCCACTTCCTCTCGGGGCCATGTGTGGTTCATGCCACCTTCTTTTGGGTCTATTTTGTATTGTAAGGTATAGCCGGAGCCTTGTTTTCGGCAAGTATTGTATGAAATCCTATCACTCGTAAAGGCTCCATAGACATAACGTGGGTATTGTACATATTTATTTTGGGTAGTGACAATCATGGTCCACGTGGTATAAGTATGTATGTTGTATGTATCTTGCAAGTATTTAGTATCATATGTTGTTAATGGTAAGAGGCAAACATGAATTTAAATGGAGTTTTGTGTTAAGTCTCAAATTGCTAATTCACATGAATAAGGTATATCGGAATCACGGGGTAACACGTGGGATAGGTGAGGCAAATCCAGGTCCGCTTGACTGGGGGCCACCCGGTTGAGCGCCGGTCGTGCCCCTCGATTTTGGGGCGTGAAAAACTTGGTATCAGAGCCTAAGGTTTTAAAGTATCCTAGGATGTCTTGGAGTCGTGTCTAGTAGATCCTTCTTATCGGTATGTTATCGACCACATCTATAATTAGGGGGCTACATGGACATTTAGGAAACACCCTTTTCATTGTTATTCTATATCGTGCGGTGAAGTGGAAAGTGAAAATATCCTTGTCTAACTCGTGCATTGTTCTGAAATTTTCAGTAATGGCACCAAAGAAGAGAGCTCGACTCGGCCTAGAGGCCAATGCCACCCCAAGTGTGGCTGTGAATTATGTACCCGATGGTGCGGGTGAGAGTGAATCCCCGACCTTGAATCCACCTGGCCTTTCTGTTCCAGACCAGAGTGTTCCTATTCTTGCTGCGGCGGAGTGTGCTGCAACGCCTTCCGCTGATATTCCTGATCCTCCTTCGGTTCCAGCTTCAGGTCCCAGTACTTCCGATGGGGACCTTAGGGGAGCTATGTATATGTTGACTCAGTTAGTGTCCCTCAGGCCCAAGGATCTCATGCTGCCCCTGCGTCCTCTAGCGGACAGGGAGATTCCGCCGGTTCCAGAGTCAACCAGTTTCTGCGGTTGGCCCCTCCAGAGTTCTCAGGTACTGATCTAGAGGCTGATCCACAGGATTTTCTAGATGAGATGTGTAAGGCGCTTTGGGTTATGAAGGCTACAGAGATAGAGGGGGTGGAGTTAGCATCTTACAGGCTGAGGGGAGCGGCGTATTCATGGTTCGAGATGTGGGAGAATTCCCGTGGGGAGGGAAGTCCTCCGGCGAGATGGGACAAGTTCGTTGATGCTTTCATTGATCACTTCTTGCCTACCGAGACTATGGCAGCCCGTGCTACGGAGTTTGAGGTTCTCAAGCAGGGTAATATAAGTGTGTGGGAGTACCACATGGAGTTCGTGAGGTTGTCCAAGTACGCTCCTCAGTTGGTATCGACTATGGATGTCAGAGTTCGACAGTATGTTCAGGGCCTCAGTCCCTTGGTTGAATGAACTTGCTACAGTTGCCTTGAACTCAGACATGAATTATGGAAAGATAGTGGGATTCGCCCAGGCCACGGAGGCTAGAAAATTGAAGATAAGGTCGGAGAGAGAGAGTAGTAGCAGGGCCCGGTCAACGGGCCACCCCCGGAGTTCAGTTGGATGAGGAAGACCAGTTCAGGGGAGAGGACCATCAGGGACATCCCAGTCTTATGCTGAGTCCTCATCCAGTGCGCCGCCATCAGTGCCCCGTTATCAGCAGAGCAGTCGTTGGGGATCAGGATCAGACAGTAGGAGACCCCATCAGTCCGGTCGTCCAGGAGGGAGGTTCCAGCAGCAGAGGAGAGCTCCGTACCCTAAGTGTGGGAGGTTCCATACCGAGTCTTGTTACCTGGATCCCGTTATGCTATGGGTGTGGGGTGAGGGGTCATATTCAGCGGGATTACCGTGCGCCCAGTCAGGGCACAGGTAGTGGTTTTTCTCAGCCATCCGGTTCTTCAGTCGCCGCATCTTCAGTGCGTCCTCCAGCTCCAGCAGGGCGTGGTGCAGTTAGGGGTGGAGTACGAGGTAGAGGTGGACCTAGTCGCTTCTATGCTTTGAGTGGTCTCCATAGTGCGGAGGCTTCTCCAGATGTTATTACAGGTATTCTGACTGTTAAAGCACTTGGTGTTTATGCTCTTATTGATCCAGGGTCCTCTTTGTCATATGTTACCCCATTTATTGCTTCAAGTTTTGGGATAGAACTCGAACAACTTCATGAGCCGTTCTCTGTGTCGACTCTTGTTGGTGATTCTATTACGGCCGAGCGCGTCTATAGGAATTGTGTTTTCACGGTGTGTGGTCGAGATACCACGGTCGATCTTATCGAGCTTGGGATGGTATATTTTGATGTTATCATGGGAATGGATTGGCTTTACTCGTTCTTTGCTAAACTCGACTGCCGAACCAGAATTATGAGGCTAGAGTTTCCTAATGAGTCAGTTATTGAGTGGAACGGGAATAGTGTGGTGCCAAAGGGTAGGTTTATTCCTACCTTAAGGCCTCGAAGATGATTAAAAAGGGGTGTGTTTATCATTTGGTTCGGGTTGCAGACACCGCTTCAGAAGTGTCTGCCCCTCAGTCCGTCCCAGTCGTGAATGAGTTTCTTGAAGTATTTTCGGACGAGCTTCCAGGGATTCCTCCAGATAGAGAGATCGATTTTGGGATTGATGTATTGCCAGATACGCAGCCAATATCTATTCCACCGTACAGAATGGCGCCAACAGAGTTGAGGGAGTTAAAGGAGCAGTTGAAAAACTTACTAGAGAAGGGGTTCATTTGGTCGAGTGTGTCACCGTGGGGCGCTCCGGTTCATTTCGTCAAGAAGAAGGATGGGTCTCTTCGGATGTGTATTGATTATCGGCAGCTCAACAAAGTCACTATCAAAAACAAGTATCCATTGCCTCGGATAGATGATTTGTTCGACCAATTGGAGGGTGCGAAGTTTTTCTCCAAAATTGATTTACGGTCTGGGTATCACCAGTTGAAGATTAGAGAGCAGGATATTCCTAAGACCGCCTTCAGAACTTGTTATGGCCATTTTGAATGTTTGGTAATGTCCTTTGGACTGACCAATGCTCCAGCGGCTTTCATGGGTCTTATGAATAGGGTTTTCAAACCGTTTCTTGACTCCTTCGTGATTATTTTTATTGATGACATCCTTGTCTACTCGCAGAGTCGGCAGGATCATGCTAATCACCTCAGGGCAGCTCTGCAGACTCTTCATCAGCACCAATTGTATGCCAAGTTTTCAAAATGTGAATTTTGGCTGGAGTCAGTCGCGTTTTTGGGGAATGTTGTTTCCAGAGAAGGGATTAAGGTTGATCCCCAGAAGATCGCAGCGGTAAAGGATTGGCCTAGACCAATGACCCCGACATAGGTTCGCACTTTCTTGGGTCTAGCTGGGTATTATCGGAGGTTTGTGGAGGGATTCTCTATCCTCGCCTCCCCATTAACTAAATTGACGCAGAAATCAATTAAGTTCCAATGGTCCGACGCTTTCTGAGAAGAGCTTTCAAGAGTTGAAATCAATATTGACTTCGGCATCGGTGTTAACTTTGCCAGAAGACACGGAGGGATTTGTGGTTTATTGCGATGCTTAAAGGGTTGGTTTGTATGTTGATGCAACACAAGAAGGTTATAGCCTATGCTTCCAGGCAACTCAAGAATCACGAGAAGAATTATCCGACGCATGATTTAGAACTCACGGCAGTTGTGTTTGCGTTAAAAATTTGGCGGCTTTATTTGTATGGGGTCCGTGTGGACGTATTCTCAGACCACAAGAGTCTCCAATATTTGTTCAAGCAGAAGGAGTTGAATTTAAGGCAACGACGTGGTTAGAATTGCTTAAGGATTATGATATGAACATTTTGTACCATCCAGGGAAGGCGAATGTGGTGGCCGACGCTCTCAGTCAGAAGTCTATGGGTAGTTTGGCTCATGTGAAAGTGGATCAGAGGCCTTTAGCTCGGGAGATTTATCAGTTGGCCAGTCTAGGGGTCTGTCTCTCGATCTCAGACGAGGGAAATATTATGGTGCATAATGGGGCATAATCATCACTTGTAGCGGAAGTCAAGGAAAAGCATTGTATGGATCCAGCGTTGGCGCAGTTGAAGGAGGCAGTTCTGAATAACAAGATTTTGGCATTTTCACTCGGTAGCGATGATGGTGTTTTATGGTGCCAGGGAAGGCTATGTGTTCCTGATATGGATAATCTTTGGGAGAGGGTACTGGCGGAAGCTCACAATTCCAGGTATTCCGTGCACCCAGGTTCTACGAAGATGTATCATGATCTCCGGGAGGTTTATTGGTGGAGCGGTATGAAGAGAGGTGTGGCAGACTTTGTATCTAAATGTCCGAATTGTCAGCAGGTGAAGGCCGAGCATCAGAGGCCCGGCGGGTTAACTCAGCTTATGGAAATTCCAATATGGAAATGGGAAATGATCAACATGGATTTAGTGGTAGGGTTACCTCGCACTCAGCGCAAGTTCGACTCGATCTGGGTGATAGTGGATCGACTCACGAAATCAGCTCACTTCTTGCCAGTCAAGTCCACCGATACTGCAGAACAGCACGCTTAGTTGTATATCAAGGAAATAGTCAGGCTTCATGGTACTCCAGTTTCTATTATCTCAGATCGAGGCGCCCATTTCACGGCTAGTTTTTGGAGGAAATTTCAGTAAGGTTTGGGTTCGCAGGTAAATCTCAGCACAGATTTCCATCCGCAAACTGATGGTCAGGCAGAGCGGACTATTCAGACGCTTGAAGATATGTTAGGAGCTTGTGTGTTGGACTTCAAGGGTAGTTGGTATGATCATTTACCGCTTATCAAGTTTGCTTACAATAACAGCTTTCACGCTAGTATTCAGATGGCCCCATTTGAGGCATTGTACGGAAGAAGGTGTAGATCTCCGATTGGGTGGTTCGAGGTTGGTGAAGCAGAATTGTTAGGGCCAGATCTTGTGCACCAGGCATTAGAAAAAGTTAGAGTCATTCAAGAGAGGATGAAAACCGCTCAGAGCCATCAAAAATCCTATGAGGATGTTCTTCGAAGAGAATTGGAGTTCCAAGTAGATGATTGGGTATTCTTGAAGGTATCTCCCATGAAGGGAGTGATGTGGTTTGGGAAGAAAGGGAAATTGAGCCCAAGGTATGTCGGGCCATATCAGATTGCTCAAAAGATAGGACAAGTGCCTTATAGGTTGGAATTACACCCTGAATTGTCATTAGTGCACTCGGTGTTCCATGTGTCTATGTTGAAGAAAGTGGTTGGAGATCCATCAGCCATCGTGCCAGTTGAGACTATTGATGTTAATGAATAATTATCGTATGAATAGGTTCTGGTTGCTATTCTTGATAGACAAGTCCGTAGATTGAGGAACAAAGAAATTGCTTCAGCTAAAGTATTGTGGCGAAGTCATCACGTTGAGGAATCCACGTGGGAAGCGGAAAATGAGATGAAAGAGAAATATCCCCATTTGTTTGAATAAGTCTAGTAGTGATCGTCCGACCTGTCATCTCTAAGAAAATTATATTTTATGTTCAGTTTGTGCAAAAGCACCCCATCTTCCCCTAATTTCCTTATTGTGTAATTTCCCAATGTGTGCTAAAACTGAACCCGCTGTTACTATTTGGGTAGTGTGCAACCCTTGAGGTAAATGGAAGTTTTGTGGAACTTATGTGTTAGGCAAGTGATTAATAGTAGTGTAGGTTGGTAATGATTAATTGAAATGAATATGGTGTATTGAGGTGATTGGGATGTATGGGACTCATTAAAATGACCAAGTTATGTGCAAGAATGTGAATCACGTGCAAATTTGTGGTATAAGAAGAAAGATCTACGTGTAGTTGTTAGAGTTATTGAATATATACAAATTTTTGAGGTAACAACGTTGCGTGCTAGTTATTTAATAAAAAAAACTGTATAATGATGCTTCGAAATGTGTTTCGGGGGCTTTCTGTCAGCTAGATAGGCCTAATTACAAAGGAAACTCTGGCGAAATTTTCTGAAAATATTGGGGTTAGCGAAGATCTGGAAGCTGCATATCATGTTTTCAAAACCAAATGATTTCCAAAAATCCTCATTCGAGGACGAATGATTTTAAGTGGGGGAGGATGTAAAGACCCGTAAAATTTTCTTGTTTAAAATAATGCCCGAATGAGTCCCCGAGTTGTTTTTACTGTGGAAATTTTTAAAAAGGACCTAATTTGAGTAAAAAGTACCCCGGAACTTAAAGAATAAAATTTTCCCAGAAAGTAGGCGTTATGCGACACACTATACGATCGCATAACGTGTATGCGGACCGTATAATGGTTGCATACACGGGTAGATCACTACCCCATTTGAGGACAACTATGCGGTCCAATATGCGACCGCATTTCGATTATGCGGACCACATAGCTGTCGCATTGTTGCCCTTTGATTTTTGGGAGGGAGGTTATGTGACGCACTATGCGATCGCATAACATGTATGCGGACCGCATAGTGGTCGCATACCTGGGAAGATTGTTTTCGATTTTTGCCCACCTGGAGGGCCATTCTGCGGTCGACTCTGCGGACCACATGTCAGGAATGCGATCGCATTTCTGACTGCATTCCCGTGTCGGGCTCCTATTTTTCTAATTTTAAAACCCGACCCCAGTTCATTAAAACACCCCTCCCCTTCATTTTTAACTGATTTCTGAGAAAAAATAGAGAGAAGGGAGAGAGGGTTCTTGAGACGAAAAGTTCTTCTTCATCAAAATTGATTCTTCAAGTCGCTCAAGCCCGGAATCTATCGAGTTAGTATTATTTTCTTCACTCAAAGAGGTAGGTCTTCACCCCATTTTCCCCAAGTTCTCAGATTTTAATTAAGAATAAAACACATAGGATGGTTCTTGAAAATGAAGGTCAAACCCATGCATGCATGTGAGTAAAACTTCTTAATCTAGAAAAAGGGAAGAGGGTTGGGGTAAAATTCACAAAGAAGGGGTGGTAATCTAATGAGGTCGCCTAGCGTTCGATAAAATGCTTAGAGTTTGAATTGTATGCATGATTTCCAGTTCTGAGTTGAATATGTTTAATTGTGAACTAGATTGACGGTACTAGTCGGTTCGGTGATTTGTGAGTAAAAGTTAAAAAGGAATTTTGACCCCAGGTATGTATGGCTAACTTTAACCCTTGTAGAATCCCCTTGTGGTGACGAGCATGCGGTATGTGTACCTTGCATGAAAATATGTGAATTGATCGTCTTAGTTGATTTCCACCCCAGTGTGTTATACGAGTTTGTGAAAGATGATTTGGTGTGCTACCTTATTACGTGCAAAGCTTGTAATTTGCTTGAGAGTATCGGGGTGAAATGATGGGAATGAGTTGAACAATTATGGCAATGCCTTGTACATGAATTACTACTTGGTGAGAATTATTGTGCCTTGGTTCCAAATATATGAATTGTTGACGTGAACTCGTGATTCCTTGAAATGATAATTCTTGTGATGTAATTGTTTGTGGTTGATGTTATGGAATATGATTGTCAGGTGGGATCGGGTTGCGCGCCGCAACATGAAGTAATAAGGTTGATGGGTTGTGGTGATAAGGGTGGCCGAGGTAATAAGGATGGAATGTGATCATTATCACTATTGAAATGAAAATCTATGAAACTCTTGAATATGGTGATGTTGAAAGGGGAAAAGGAGAGATTGTGAAACTTGTTGATTTTGGTTGTTTCTTTCCACGTGCATTGATTGATTGGTTCTATTACCGTCTCTTATTTGTGTATTGTTTGATTGTACTTGGGATAAAGTTTGTTCATACATACTAGTGCTATTCCACAGTACTAACGCCCTTTTTGCCGGGGGCGCTACATTTTCTTACATGAATGTAGGTGGTTCTACAACAGGTAATTCAGTCCACCGTCAATAGTGCCTCCTCTCCACTTCGTAGTTGAATTGGTGAGCCCCACTTCCTCTCGGGGCCATGTGTGGTTCATGCCGCCTTCTTTTGGGTCTATTTTGTATTGTAAGGTATAGTCGGAGCCTTGTTTCCGGCAAGTATTGTATGAAATCCTATCACTCGTAGAGGCTACATATGTATTTTGGGTAGTGACAATCGTGGTCCACGTGGTAGAAGTATGTATGTTGTATGTATCTTGCAAGTATTTAGTATCATATGTTGTTAATGGTAAGAGGCAAACATGAATTTAAATGGAGTTTTGTGTTAAGTCTCAAATTGCTAAATCACATGCATAAGGTATATTGGAATCACGGGGTAACGCGTGGGATAGGTGAGGCAAATCCAGGTCCACTTGACTGGGGGCCACCCGGTTGAGCGCCGGTCGTGCCCCTCGATTTTGGGGCGTGACAAGTTAGTTTTTGGCGATTTCTGATCGGCAGTGAAAAATAGGATATCAGGGTCGGAATGGGATTCCGGAAGTTGGGACAGGTCCGTAATATCATTTTGGATATATGTGCAAACTTTTAGGTCAATCGAATGTATTTTGGTTGGTTTCGGCGTCGTTGGCGAAATTTAGAAGTTTAAAAGTTCATAAGTTTGAATTTAATGTAATTTTAGTGTTTTCATGTTGTTTTTGGTGTTTCGAAGGCTCAAGTAAGTTTGAATAATGCTATTGGGTATGTTGATATGTTTGGTTGGGGCCCCGAGGGGCTCGGGATTGATTTCGGATGGTTGGCGGAGTTTTGAACTTGGAAAGTTTGTAGCAAATGGTTGCTGGTGTAAGGTTTTGGTGTTGGCCGCACCTGCATATGGGTAGTCGCCGGTGTGATTCCGCAAGTCGAAAATTCCACGCGTAGGTGCGAAGAGAGTCTAGGCAGGATTAGTCCGTAGGTGCGAAAGGATGGTCGCATGTGCGAAGCCGCAGGTGCGAGAATTTGGTCCATTAGTGGGATTGCACAGGTGCGCTCCTGGAACCGCAGGTGCGAGTCCGCAGGTGTGATTAAAGGTCCGCAGGTGCGGAATTGCTGGGCAGATTAGTATAAAAGAAACCTCCATGAAACTTTATTCATTTCACCATGTTGCATGTGGTTAGAGCTCAATTGAGGGCAATTTGAAGAGAGAATTGATGGATCTTCAGTGGAGGTAAGTTCCCGGGTTATTAAAGTCGTTTCCATGCTATTTTGTTTGGATTAGGCTTGTAAATTGAAGGATTTAAGTAGGAAAAAGTTTGGAAAATGGGAGGAAAGATTTGGGAATTTCTTTTGGCAATTTTAGTAGGCAATTATGGTCCGACTTTGATGTTCTTGGTATGCACGGACTCGTGGGAGGATAAGGGTTCTTGTGATGTAAATTTTATCAAACTCTGAGACGTGGTCCCGGGGCTCGGGTTTGGCCGAATTTCGAGTTTCTTGTATAATTTGATAGTTTTCGATTGGGTTGTGTTCCTTTGGTATATGTTAATGATGTTAAACTGATTTTGGCTAGATTCGGAGAAATCGGGAGCTAATTCGAGGGGCAAGAGCATAGCAGACTAGTATTGTGGCTCGGTAGAGGTAAGTAATGGTTACAAATCTTGTCCTGAGGGTATGAAACCCCGGACTTCATATTTCTCACTGATTTTAGAATGGCGTACATGTCGGATGATGAGTATGTGGCACGCACTGATTTTTGGATTGGACTTGGTCCTCTCCGCATCAACTATTGAGTTGCGTATTTTACTCTAAACTATATGTTAAATTGTGTTCTAAAGATTTATGAAATATTTGGGCTATAAACCATGTTTGGGGCCTCGTACCGACTTGTTTAGACCCCTTAGGGGATTATTACTGTTGTTTTCCTCACTGATTATTGATGATTTCACTCAGTCACATTGTGCTTACTATTTTCGAAACTCAGCCTGATTTACACTACTTTGAGATTTAAAATGATGTTTTGGGTCGAGTACCCCGTTTTACTGATTCGTCCGAGGGGTTTTTGAGAGGTTCTGACTGAGTGAGACCGAGGGCCTAATTTGTGAGGATATGATACGCCACGAGGTGGCTTGATATTAGCTCTTGGGCTGAAGGAGCCCCTCCGGAGTCTGCACACACCCCCAGTGAGCGCACTGAGTGCCGAGTGACGAGTAATTGGGAGGCATGAGTGACTGTGAGATATGCTAGAGGGGCTGATTATGAGTGATGGTGATATATTCCCAAGGGGCTGATTATGATACATGTTTTTGCCCGAGGGGCTATTTATGATTTTACCACTTTCACTCTGAACTTATGAAATATGTTTTGCTCGAGGGGCCTCTTTATAATTCGTTTCATTTTCATACTAACCTTTCGGTTTGAAGTTGTTGAAAATATAAATTTTCCAAAGGATTTTTCTGAAGTTGGTTTTAAGGCATGATGATTTCATATATCTATGTTTATACTGTTGGAAAGTAAGGTTGTGCATATTGTGAGTTGATGACATTGATTTTATGTGTTTCTTGCTGCTCAGACCTGATTTATTTTCATTACTACTGAGTTGGTGTACTCACATTACTCCATGCACCTTGTGTGCAGATCTATGTGTTAGGGCATGGTGAGCTGTCTATCTGTTCCAGAGATTCTCGGAGGTTTGCGAGGTAGCTGCATGCATCCGCAGTCTTACTCCCTCTCCTGCTTACTATTATAAAACTTATTTTTGTTTGAGTTGTATATTTTATTTAGATGCTCATGACCAGTGACTTCGGGTTCTCGGGGGGTTGTATTTAATATTCAGTATAGATTTAACTTTTTTATAAATGTTTAAAGGAAACCATTATGGGTAATCAGTATAGTAAAGATGTAAATGGAAGCTTATTATTATTCGAGTGTAGTTTTGGCTGGCCTAGTTCCACGATAGGCGCCATCACGACTGGCTTAGATTTGGGGTCATGACAAGGAACCCTTACTTTATTTTTCTGATGTCGTGCTTACATAATGTTCTGGAATCATAGCATATATGTAACATTTGATTAAGTGAAATCTCATCCCTTTCTCATTCTTATCACATCCTTCCTTTATCGTTCCATAGTTTAGATCCACTTAATTCTGACTTACTGCCACATCATTCGATATTCCCCCCATTTTGGGGAGTACTAAGAGCTGGAGCTACAATGACCTATTTACAGACGTTTTTCCTCTTCGTATTTGGCGTCCTCTTACATCATCAATGACCCTTACTCACCTTACGATAATCCTTCTATACCAAGAATAACAAAATTCCTCACTCGCGATGGTGACACTTAGTGTAACTGGCACATATGTCCCCTTAAGCTTAACTTTGTTTATATTCCTTGCTTTAGGGAAGCGTCTCCTTGAATGATCATTCTCTGAATTAATCATGAATCTTCTTCTATTGTCCATCCTATTGTCACTGGAACCAAAATATGAAATTCTCTTGATGTCGACTATTATCAATCACTCAGTCCCTAATTCATGTTTAATTTATCTTGTTCACCAATCCATACTGGTTTCTATTACTCGGGGGTCTAACTTTTCCTTCTGTTAGTCACGCTAGAGTCGCGAACTTATTTCTCGAAATGTGGATGTGATTTTATGGCCTATACTCTTTTGTTATTTCAAGGCATGTCACCTCTCGTCTTTTCTTCAATTGACTGTAGACTCTGTAATACTGTCATCTTTTCGATCTACTGTTTTCATCCATGTATCATATCTTACTCATATGCTTCATCAACCCTTTTCTTATTTCCCGCTAACATTTATGTCAATCACTTTATTCTGAAAACTTCAACTAGATATTCTTTTGCTTTTAGCTCCCCTTTGCTTCATCCATTGGCTCTTCGGTTTGCCTAGCATTCTAGGTATGGGAGTCCTACTAAGATAATATTTATTCATATCTAGTTGTACTATTTTAGAGTGCACCATCTGGGTATCTCACAAGGAGTTCTATTAGCACATTCGCAATATCCTTCAGAAATGTAAACTAACGCAAGCAATTCATTCACTAATTTGGGTTACCCTAACCCCATCTGAATCCTAATATCATGTCATTCTCTTAACTACACCTGTTAGCCCCCATAGGGCATAACTAAATGGGTGTGACCAATTATGCATACCTCTGTTACTGTTGAAGGTAACTCGAAGTGCTCATACCTCTTTCTCCTCTTGAATTGTAGATAATGTTGATCTCTACTAACGGGGTACCTCGTACCCTTCTTTACCTTGCTTATTTTACTTGTTGAAACTTGTACCTTCTGATTTTCTCGTCGCTTTTCACCATATGGGCGGATAGATGTTCATGCCTTAGGGATCCTTAACAAGAAGCTTACACATACACACATTATTTACTGAAGATCTTGCATTTAATCATCATAAGCATCACGCAAAAATTGAGTTCCTCTGACTCAACTCTTCCATAGCCGTATTCAGTCTCTTACCAATTGGAAGTATCGTCATATTACGAATAAAATAGAGGCTAGGAATTTGAATTCTTATAAGTGAGCTCTACCACACGATTTAGAGTAAGAAGAAAGAGTGACAATCCTAAATGGTTTGTAGCCTCCTGCTTATAAGTGTGGTGCACGACACACCCATAAACAAGACTCTACTAGACACGGCTTGTAGACACCCTAGGACAGAACTTCTCTGATACCACTTTTGTCACGACCCGAGCCTGGGGGGCGAGACCGGCACCTAGTGCCTCACCTATACTTGTGTACCAACTTGCAACTAAGAGACTCTGCACATATGATGTCATACTTTGGCCATGGGCCATATTGCAAGACAACTGCGAATGCTGACTAAATGTCAATATAAAACTGGCCGACAAGGACGTTATAATATTTACAGCTGACAAACCAACCAAATATTCATACAAGGCCTGCAAGCCCAACATATTGCACTAACTGACAGGATATGTCTACAAGCCTCTACTAATGAATATACTGTGATCGGAACAGCTCCCCTAACTACCCATAACATATATACATATATATACAAGATGTACGTAAGACTCTAGACTCGGTAACTCTGAAAGGCATGGAGCTTACCTATCAAGCTAAATTCGGGCAATACTTAATGAGGAGGTCTACCCGTTTGTTTGTCTGAACCTGCACATATGAAATGCAGGGCCTCTAGAAAAGGGAAGTCAGTACGAAATAATGTACTGCGTATGTAAGGCAATATGCTGGAAGCTGAACTGAACTGATAATATAATAACTGAAAGCAACTGGAAGTCAAAGATATACTGAAGATATACTTACCTGTTCATACTAACTCAACTCTCTCAATATAGTAAGTAAAATAGTTGTTCGGCCTTATAAGGCTCGGTATATATATATATATATATATATATATAAAACTGCTCGGCCATACTAGGCTCTGTATCTTGGCCAACTGGGCTCTCTTATAGGCTCGGCCACAGTAGACTCGGTATATAACTTACCATCTGATCAGAGGTTGCCCAATAGGGGCCTGCTCATCGATATAGCTCAATGGTAATGAAAATACTGTAATATTGTATATATATAAATTCTCTGCTCTCTTGAATGGAAAAAAGGATATACTCAAATGAATATGAAGTCCCGATAAAGAGAATATTGTAATTTACAAAACTAGGAAAATTTACGTAACTTGCGAGAATAGCAAAATATACGTATATACGTAACTTTCGAGATATGAATTTTTCTTTATGCCTCGTTATCAAACTCTTGTAATTACGAGATCATGCCAAAATTAAGGAAGGACTTAACCTTAATATACCTGGAGTAGAAAAAAAATCGTGTAATATTCTTGGAGAAGATTGCACCGTTCTACTTTAGAACCGCAAAAATGTACGTTGCTACGATTGTAACAATTCCCGTTGGAATTGTTTTGGTGCAAGATTTTCGTTGGAACCTTTATGGATTAAGTATAGCTTCTGTTCTTTAAGTGCTTTGAACTAGGAAGAAGGACTTATTCTATGATAAAGGTGTTTTGGTGGTTGTCCAAAATGAAAGTGAAAACAAGACTTTAGTAGTAAGTTTCTAGTTATTAAATTCCTACCTTAGGAAATAGACACCTAATAATAAGATGATAAGAGCCATCCTCTTAGCTTGGTGGCTTTCTTCCACGTTTCTTGGGTGTAATTTATTAAGTTTTTACCCACTTATTAGTTAATTGGGTAATGTCCCGTTATCCGGTAGTTAACCAATTACCCGCATAATTAAAAAATTGCCTCAAATTACTTAAAATACTACTCTCTTTTAACATACCTTGTACACCTTACTAGCATGGTCATGTAGTATCTTGTATGACACCAGTCCATAAATACCGGGTATTTTAGCTCGAGTCGTATTTTACCCCTAAAGGCCAAACTTTGACGAAAATTCATTTTCTTTGACTTGCTTCCCCTTTCATCTTCACGAATTTACTTATCACTTGTGAAATAGCATAATCCTTATAACCTCCAAATAATCCTTTACCTAGACTGATATCAATTAACTTACGACAAATTCAACGTACAATACTACAGGGTGAAACATCGTCATAACTTAATACTGCGAAGCATAATATCATCGTAATATTGTGGGGTGTAACATGAATCTTCTGTGTTTACACCTCTTTTATTCAACAAAGATGGTTAATGTGTCTTCTAATTCTCGGGGGGGTACCTGACCCTGTTCCCTTGGCAGTGCACATGCCTCCCCATGACGATGGTGTTGATATTGTTGCTGAGGATGATTGCTTTCATATGGTGGAGGAAATAATTTCCCGTGTTGAGAAGGCTAGATCTAGCTTCTCAATGATGCCCAAGTACGACCCTGATATCTTGGAGTCATTGATGAAAGAGGTGGGCCTTGTCAAATTTAGGGATAAATTCAAAATTCCCGCCCATATAGATTTAGTTCCGGCAGGGCGGGACGTGGTGCAAATACATCGTCCTGGGTACTGCGCTTTTTATGCGTACCATTTCCATGTCGGTTATTCTTTTCATATCCTCCCCTTGACCGAGGAGTTCTGTCGCTATTACCGCATCTGCCCGACCCAACTTTCTCCATATATCTACAAACTTATCCGAATGATCTCGTAGTATGCGGAGTTGGTCCGGGTCGGGAGACCATTCACCACCTGATGCACCTCTTCTCCCCCAACTTTCATAGATGGACGATGCCACATCTTCGCCACTGGGGAAGCAAATGCCTAGTGGTGAAGATGGACGACAAGGAAAACTGCACGTTTTGACTCAATTAATTCTACGTCAAGACTGAGGATGTGGTGGTCAATGCAGACGGGTCCCCCGAGATTTGGAACTACGCCCGTAAGCATCTCTCTCTCCCTTTCTCTCTTTTTTTGTATTACGAGTTACCTGTAATTTCCAATGTATTGATATTTCATCTTCTCTTCATGTAGCCGAGGCTGCACCCCTCCTTTGGTCGAGGATATTCATGACATGGTCAGCCATGTTCTCTCTCATACAGCGGGGGTTCGGGAATAGCCGTCCTTCCTCAAGAACTTCGGTCATGTGCCTTCTGTGACCGGTGAGTTTACCCACTTTGTATTTTTAATGGCGTGACCTTCTGGTCACTTTCTTCTGATTGTTTTGTGGGGACCGGCCTCTTAATATTCCTTCTTCTCTTTTGTTTTTAGCCCAGGGAACTTCAAGGAGGCCGAGGACGCCTGCTCCTGCGTTTTGTTAGAGGAACACTACAACAGAGTCCGCTCCTATTGTGGTTGTGGCCAGGTCTGCCCGGCCCTCCACTTCTATTCCTCTTTCTGTGTCGGCTAGGTCGGCTCGATCATCGGCGGCATCAGTACCGTTAACTCCGCCTCTCCATTTCTTCAATTAATAGATGAGGAATTATCACCGAGCGAGCAGGATTTGGTTCCTCATAAAGGGAGGTCGGTGTACGTCGGTGATGGAACAATCTGAGTTGTAGACTTTACAAGGAGTGATCGTGAGCCGACCAATGCCATGTTTCAAAGTGATGCAAACCCGTCGTCTGAAGTCTCGCCATCAGCGGGGACCGTGGAAGGCATACCTTTACATAATACCGAGGTTAGAGCTGGTGGGCCACTTGTGGAAGTTGCGGGTACCGTGCTTAGGGATGTGCCATCGTCCTCGAGGCCGGCCGACGTTCCTTTTTCCATCGAGGGGAGAGATAAGGATATTTCCAAGGACAGCTACGAAACTGGCTCCGATATTGACGCCGATGAGGTACGGATGTTGAGCGAGGTGTTCACTCTGGTTGAAGTAAGGTTGAAAGGGTCCACTCGCATCATTATGGTCCCTATGAACCGGGACCTACTAGTGAACACGGAAGACGTGGTCCCTTCCTTAGGTCTTCTTTTCTCCTAGGTGGAGGGACGAACTCTAGAAAAACTGGACGATGCTGCCCTATCGACGGGTATAGCCGGCCTCTCCCTTAGGGTAAACTTCTCCGGCCTTTTCAATTTCTGTGCCTTGCACTTCATTTTATTTCTTTGTTTGACTTTGGATTTCTTCTTCTTTATCCTCCTTTTCACACCATTTTTCTGGAGATCGAGAGTGCCTGCCGAGAGGAGAGGTGCAGAACCATTTTCAGGAAGATGGAGCGGAAGTACTGTGAATATTGTTACAAGCACCGCGAGATCTGCAAGCAGTTTGGCGACAGTGGAAATTTTCAGGCCATCTGAGATGATTTGAAGCGGAAAGATGACGAGTTAATGAGAGTCATTGGCAAGTGCATCGTTCTTGAAGGGGCGTTGAGGCACAAAGAAAAGGAGCTCGAGGTGAGCAAGGGAGTTGAGTCCCAATGTGTGGACCTTCAGGCCCAAGTAATTTCTTTGGGGGCCGAGCTCAAACAATGTTTGAACAGGGCCGATGCTCAGAGTGTAGAGGTCATCGAGAAGACAGCGAAATTGGAGAAGACTAAGTTGGCTCGGCTGAGGGCATCGACGAAAGTGGAGGCTTTGGAGGCCGAAATCCGCGTTCTTGGATCTGAGCGGGCAAAGTATTTGGAGATGGCCAAACTCAGAGAAAAGCGGCTAGATGAGCGGATAGGGGAGCTGGAAAAAGAGGTTTCGAGCCTTGGTGACCAAGTCATTGTTCTCGAGGCTGAGAAGGCACAAATATTGGCTCAGCCGTCCTCCTCTCACATTTCTTCTTTCCTTGATTTTCCGCGGGATTTGTCTGAGAAGTGGATTCACGTCAAGGCACAACTAGATATATTTAGAGATTTGATGAAGGGGGAAGGTTTCTGAGTCGGACTTCGAGGATTCTCGCACTAAAGCACGTACAGCTCGGGTCGCTTGTGGTTATGACCCCGCTACACCAGAGGTCGGTGATGGAGAGGAAGATATGGATCAGATTGAACAAGATGCCTGGTACGGGGATGAGTATCCTGACGGTAACGGCGATGGTGGAGAGAAGAGTGGAGATGGCGCTGCTGGGTCAGGCAGCGAGTAGTTATTTTGCTTTCTTTTTACTTGTAAAATTTGTGCATACTTTTGTGGGCATCTGTTCTAGCCTTTGTAAAGAATACATTTTAAGTATGAAATGTTATCTTTGTTGTTCGTATCTGACTTTTTTCCTTCTATTCGGGCTTGTATTCCTCTTTCTTTATTTTGTTTTGGCATTTGGTTGCTTTAGTCGTAAAAAACTTGATTTATGTGTTTGAACAAGGTCGGAAAAAAATTTAGTTTTGGTCATGACGGGGGGCCAGTAGGTGTTAATTTGAACAAGGTCGAATGTAACCTATACTTGGTCAATTCGAAACGAGGTCGAATGTAACTTGTACTAAGTTAGTTCAAAACGAGGTCGAACGTAACTTAGTTAATTCGAACGAGGTTGAATGTAACTTAGTTAATTCGAACAAGGTCGGATGTGAGTTAATTCGAGCGAGGTCGGATGTGAGTTAATTCGAGCGAGGTCAAATATAACTTAGTTAATTTGAACAAGGTCGAATGTAAGTTGATTCGAGTGAGGTCGAATGTAACTTAGTTAGTTCGATCGAGGTCGAATGTGGGTTAATTCGAGCGAGGTCGAATGTAACTTAGTTAATTCGAGCAAGGTTGAACGTAACTTTTGCTTAATTATGGACGGGGGCCGAGTGGGTATCGATTCAAGTGAGGTCGAAATAACCCGTACTTAGTTAGTTCGAACGAGGTCGAACGTAACTTTTGCTTTGTTATGGCCGGGGGAAGATTAGGTATTGAGGCAATGTTGCTCTAGCGAGAATATGGGCGAACTTCATGCATTTGTGTTTTGTTCATATACTTGGAGTTTATATGTTTTCTGGGCTGGCATTCCAATCCCAGTCTATGTAGTCCCTTTATTGGGCAACCTGGAGAAGTTTTGAGAGGTTGGGAAATGAACTGACCATCCACTGCCTTCTTCCATCCGCACTTCAACTTGAAGTGTCACCCTTGTCGCCTCGTTAAAAACCTTCTTGAGAAAACCTAATTGGGACAAAACTCAAGTGAGGGAAAAATAGTACGACTTGGAGAACACTTTTCCTCAAAACTTGAAGTACTTGAGGTGGGTAACATCCCAGTTGTTTGGTAGTAATTTGCCTTCCATTGTCTCTAGTTGGAATGGCCCCTTGTTTGCTGTTGCCGTGATTTTGTATAGGAGGTCCCAATTTGTTCCCAGATTGCCTTCTCGCGGGTCTTTGCTTGCTCGTGTTTTGGCTTTGAGCATGTAGTCCCCGCTTTGAGTGGTCTGATCTTGGCCTTTTTGTTATATTAGCGTTCTGCCTGTTGTTTTTGGGTGATCATCCTTATGTAGGCCATATCTCTCCCTTCTTCGGCTAGTCGAGCTCAAGCCTTTTGCTTTCATCATTCCTCGGCCCGCTCTCATGGGAATATATCAAACTGGGCTCTCTGACTTCGACTGGTATTACCGCATCAGCCCCATAGACTAATGAGTAGGGCATCTCTCCTGTGCTCATCTTCGGCATAGTTCGATAGGCCCAAAGCACTTTTGATAATAATTTCGGCCATAGTCCCTTTGCGTCCTCAAGATTTTTCTTCATGATGTTTAGTATTGATTTATTAGAGGATTCCTCTTGCCCGTTGCCCGCGGGTCACAATGTTGAGAGTATTCTCTTGGTATGCCCCTTCCCAAAAAATTCGGCGACCTTTTTCCTATAAATTGGGGTCCGTTGTCGCAACTGATCTCTTTGGGGAGGCCGAAACGTCACACGATGTCTTTTCATATAAAGGTTATCACTTCCTGTTCGCATATCTGGGCGAATGCTCCTGCTTCTACTCATTTAGAAAATAGTCAGTTAAAACCAAAAGAAATAATATGTTACCTCGCCCCACAGGGAGGGAGCGACGATGTCCATTCCCCACTTGATGAACGGGTAAGGGGAAGTGACCGAGTGGAGGTGCTTGCCCGCTTAGTGGATCATTGGGGCGTATTTATGGCATTGCTCGCATTTTTTCACGAAGTCTATGGCCTCTTTTTTCATAGTGGGCCTGTAGTAACCTGCCCGTATGAGACATTTGACCAGAGCTCGATTTCCATAATAAGCTCTGTAGTGGCCTTCGTGGACTTATTCAAGGACGTGCCGCGTCTGATTTGGGCCTAAGCATTTTTCTAGGAGGCCGCCATACGTCCTCTTGTATAGGTTGTTATGAATGATGTCGTATATGGCTGCTTGAATCCAAAGTTTCTTGGCTTCTTTTTTATCATCTGGGAGTACGCCATCCTGCAAGTATGTAACAATACGGTTGCGCCAGTCCCAAGTTAGATTTATAGTCCTTACCTCGATTTGATCTATCGATGAATGGAGGAGGGTGACCACGTTTCTTTCTCCGGTTATGTTCTTAGTGGTTGCTGCTATTTTGGCGAGGCCGTCTGCTTCGATGTTTTGTGCTTGAGGAATCTGGTCGAGCTCACATTCGTCAAACTCGGGCAGCAGTTTACAGATCTCAGCTTGGTATTTTTGTAACCTTTTTGATCTGGAAAGTCCCGGTGATTTGGTTGACGATGAGTTGGGAGTCGGAACATAGTATGACCCGTCTCACCCCGTACTTGAGTGATAGCCTTAATCCTGCAATCACGGCCTCATACTCGGCCTCATTGTTAGTCATGTCCGGGCACCTTATAGACTGGAGAATCACCTCACCTGTCGGGACTTCGAGTACAAGTCCCATACGGATCCCGATGCATTACAAGCGCCATCGGTGTACAAAATCCATAGATTTTGTGTTTGTGGAGAAGCGTGGGAGGCTTATTTTTCGACTTCGGGCATTATTTTTGCGTTGAAGTCGGCGATGAAGTCGGCAATGTCTTGTGACTTTATCGCCATTCGCGGTTGATATATGATATCATGCTCGTTTAATTCTATGGCCTATTTGGCTAGCCTACCTGATAGATCGGGCTTATGCAAAATACTTCTGAAGGGGAAGGTTGTGACTACCAAGACGGTGGAACTAGAAGTAGGGTCTAAGCTATCGTGAAGCTACGACCAAGTCCAGGGCTAAATTTTTGAGGTGGGGGTACCTCGTCTCGACGTCGACTAATGTTTTGCTAATGTAGTATATGGTAGATTGTGTACCTTCATCTTCTTGGACCAGGATTGCACTCACCGCTACTTCGTATACTGCGAGGTAGACGAGGAGGCGTTCCCTAGGTTCTGGTTTGGATAGCAGCGGCGGTGATGACAAGTAAGATTTTAACTCCTTGAGCGCTTGGGCGCATTCGGAGGTCCATTGGAGGTTGTTGTCCTTTTTGAGTACGCCGAAAAAACTGTGGCATCTGTCGGATGATCGCAAGATGAATCTTGATAGGGCAGTGACATGGCCAGTCAGCCTGTGAACCTATTTTTTGGTGGTTAATTGCTCTGTTATTCCTTCTATGGCTTTGATCTGGTCGGGGTTGACCTCAATACCGCACTGTGATTCTAGGAAACCCAAGAATTTTCCTGAGTCATGCTGAATGCACACTTTTTGGGGTTTAATTTTAAGGTCGGCCTATTATGGCGTTGTACGCCGTATCCTGGTCCATGATACAGAATGTTGTTTCTAGAGTGACGCCGCCGGCCAAGATAGGGAGTGTGATTTTTTCATATGTCCGTTCAACTGCATTGTTAAAACCTATTAGCGTGATGCAATGCATCACTATCCTATCCTCGAGTTTCATTTGTGTAAGTACTCGAGGATGGATAATGAACGCCCTGCTCCCATAATCTACCATAATACGTCTCACATCTGTATCTAATATGCATAAAGTGATAACGAGGGCATCATAATGAAGGAAAACCAAACCATGGTATCTGCCTTATCGAAGATGATACTTTCTTCGAGTTCGTCATACCGTTCGTGAGTTATCGATCGTTTGATCTTGTGGGTGGTGGTAAACTTTACATTGTTTATTGAAGCATTCGCCTCCCCTGATGACCATTTGAATGGTGCAGATTGGTGACAGTGGTTTCGGCGGTCCCTGGTGTTGCTCACGTCCTCAAGCAAAGTTGGTCCTCCCCCGATCACCCAGCAATTCTTTAAGGTGTCCTTGGCGAAGCATGTTTATGACCTCCTGTCTTAGGGCGATGTAGTCCTCAGTTTTGTGACCTCGCTCTTGGTTGAACTCGCAGAGGGCGCCTGAATTTCTGGTGCTTGGATCTGACCTCATTTTTTGCGGCCACTTCACTTTTTGTCCGAGTTTCTTCAATGTGTAAACTATCTCTGAAGGTGACATACAAAAATTCTGAGCGGATAACAAAGGGGGTCATACCTCTCTCGTTCCGGTGAGTCCCTGTCCGTGGTCTAGGTGGACCCTCCTCGTGGTGAGAGGGGGGAATGATGGCGCTTCTAAAATATGGCTGATGCGGTTCTCGGTTAGGCCGTGGAGCTGTAAGATCCCTCCTGACATCATTTCTTCTATCCTTTCAGGACTCAGCTTGTACCAAGGTCAACCGATAAGTTGGCCCATTTAAGTCGTCCTTGTCTGCAAGGACCTCAGTACAATAGGCGTTATGTATTTCATTCCAAGTGGTTGGAGGATATTTCATAAGTCGACTTAATAAATTATTGGTCGCCCTTGAACCATTCCGGCTCAGACCCTATTGGAAAGATGCTACAGCCATTCCTTCCAATACATTTGGTAAGGTCATCCTTACTCGGTTGAATCGAGCGAGGAAGTCCCTCAATCCCTCTCCGGTGATTGTTTGATGGCGAATATATCATTCACTCTTACCTATGCCTTTTTGGCCCCAGCCTGGGCCGTTACAAACTTGTCGGCCATCTCTTCAAATGTTTCGATAGAACGCGCGGGCAATTGTGAATACCAAGTTAATGATCCTCCAGTTAGGGTCTCGCCGAACCTTTTCAGCAAGATGGAGGACACTTTTTCCTTGGCGAGGTCATTTCCTTTTATAGCGATGATATAGTAAATCACATGATCTTCGGGATTGGTCGTGCCATCATATATTTTCAGATAGGGCGGCATTTTAAAGGTCTTTGGTATTGCATGCGGGGGGGCTTCATCACTGTATGGTTGCTCGACAAACCGAACAGCATCTCTTTTTGGCAAGAGTTTTGGGGAGCCTGGTATTTTGTCGTCTCTTTCTTGGTGTTCTCTCATTTGTTTTCGAAGCACTTCGTTCTCGTTTTTCATTTCCTCCATCTTTTTTCAAAATGGCTGTGAGGGTATCGTCACCTGCATTATTAACAGTGTGACTAATACCTGTTACTGGGGGAAAGGGCCATGCTGCTCGACTGTTGTCGGCATAATGCAAGTCCTTGCATTTTCTCTGACTGTCTCCTGGGTGGGCTTATTGAGGATGCCGGTTAGCGTGTTAGCTAGCCAACTCTCAAGGAGATTTTTCACAGCTGGTGGCATCTCTTCCGCCATGAATGTGGAAACTCCTTTACCGCGGGATGTTACGATACTGCCATGAGGTATGGGCGACCTACCTCGCCTATGGGAGGCGTTGGGCGTTATGTCCTTGCCTTCTGTCTCAAAAACCTCATTGATGGTGTTTAAAAGGTTAGTGGTGAGGTCAGCCACTACCCTCATTATCTCTTCTCCATTACCTGCCATGTCAGATCCGTGTGTACAAGGAAAAAGGAGTTTTGCCTCTTTTTTTGTAAACTGTGCTAGTTATAGATCTAGAAGAAACTACAAATTTAAATAGGAAATCCCCACAGACGGCTCCAAATTGTTTGACCAAAAAGTGTAAATCTTGGTGTTAAACTAATTATTTTTATGTAATGAGGGGTTAAACTTAGTTAATGATAATATCCCTAGATTTATGACTAGTTAGCACAAATAACGTAAAATAGTGTTGGTGGGGGATTAAATACAGTGTGCATTTAATATTCCAAGCGGTTTGAGTAATGATAGAAGAATATAAAAGCAGTAAATAACAATAAATGACATTAATGTAAATAAATAGAATGATTCACCCAATATTGAATGAGGTGGATGATTCCTCTTTCTGGAAATGATAAATGACAAATAAATCCTACAATATTAGAACTATTTTCGGATCTGATGGAAAGGTATTGAATAATGGATGGTAGAATCTTATTAAAAAGCCAATGTTTGTATCTTTTCTAGGGAGAGAGTCTTCTTCTCAAAAAGTGTTCTTATCAAATGAATATTACCTCCCTCCTTTCCTTATCTCTTTTTCTATATATAATATGGGACATATTCCCAATCAACCCTAAAAGTACAAGTACAGTCTCTCAAATATCCTATTTACAAAAACTAGTCGTAAATATTTTGTTCTTGATACCTAACCTTGACCGTTATTGACCGCCCGACTATAACCCACATTGTTTACTAATCGTCCTCGGCCACTCCATTTTCCATAACACCACCACTTTATGTTAAATCCCCTTGGGGACAGATTTTGGCTTATACACCAATATAATCTTACAGTCCTGTCAATTCTTTTGGTAAGGGCCCGGGGAGGTCTATTGTATCTATAATCTTATTTTTTTCTCTTTAAGTGTTATCAAGTGTGATGTTTATTATTTTACACCAAATTAATAAATATACTATTAAACATTTGCAGATATATTTTTTTTCCTTCTTACTACAATAATCATATCATGCATGTGTTTGGTCGACATTGTTACTTTATCAATATATCCACACGTCATTGCGATCGAGAGCCCCAATAAAGTTCAAATGGATGTTGAATCCTTGTACCAAATGTATCCATTTCTTCTCAAAATTTACTTTAGTTTTCGTATATAATCCTATTAATTAATTAAATAAAATAGACACTAGTAGATATTTGTGTTGAGGTTTTAAGCTAAATTAGGCTTAAAAGAGGGTGAATGAGAAATGGAGGGAAAATAAAATATTTGAGTTTCATTTGAGATTCCCTCCTTGACAAAGGGACATGTCCCATATTGGAAGAGGAAAAGGTTTTTGATGAGTATATATTCAATTGTTATTCTTTTAGCTCTTAAAGAGTTGAGAAGGAGGCAAGCCTCGCGTCGTCATCGTCGTCGGCGTCGCTCACTCGGCTTCGGCTTCGGTCAAATGATTGATTGATTAATTTTTTGGATCAAATTTTTTTGTTAATAGTAAATATTATTATTAAATATCTATTTTAATAATACAATATTAATATTAAATCCAACGAATAATAAACAATTTTTCGTTATCCGTTTTTCATTTTTCGGTTTTCGGTTTTGTAACTGAGTTCTCCTCCTTTATTCTGCATTATTTTTTAACTTCAAAGAAAGAAACAGTAAGTGTGATTTGCTACCAAACTTTGTGTTCGTTGAAACACTGGGGTTTGAAGTACCACTACACCAGTGTACAATTCGTTCTATACTGGGAGAAAATAATCCACAACCTTGGGTACTAGGAGGAGGTTAAATTCCTTAAGGAAACACTGTGAATTCAGTGAGCTCGGATTAACTTCTGTTTCGTTTATATTTATGTTTATATATTATTTTATTTTCTCCAAAATTATTTTACAAATACAGTTTACTAACAAGCTTAAGGAATTTAATTTTTATTTTCTGTATTTGTGTTATATTCATTGTTCTAGAGATTAAAACCTTTGTGGTTTTCTACTCCGTTGGAGATTAAAATCTATGTGATTTTAACATTTGTTTGTGTCATTTTTTTTACAGAAATGACTAATGACAACAGGAACCGGGCTGTTCCGATGGTGACTGCCAATGCATCGACAAGCCGAACACCGGCATTGGCACCGGCGGAAAAACCCAAAAAAAAATTCGGGATTGATTTTAAGCGGTGGCAGCAAAAGATGTTATTCTACTTGACTAGTTTAAGTTTACAGAAGTTCATTAAGGAATATGTTCCTGTTTTGCCCTATGAAACTCCAGAGAATGGACGCTTTCTCGTGATTGAGTTGTGGAAGCATTCTGATTTTCTGTACAAGAATTATATTCTTAGCGGACTGGAGGATGATCTTTATAATGTCTACAGTGGTGTGGAGATGTCAAAAGAATTGTGGACTGCGCTTGAAAAGAAATACAAAACTGAAGATGTCGGGTTGAAGAAATTCGTTGCCGCTATGTTTTTGGACTACAAAATGGTAGATAGCAAGTCTATTATTACTCAAGTCCAGGAATTGCAAGTGATTATTCACGATCTCCTTGCTGAAGGTATAAGTCGAATTAATACTGATGTTGAAAGTAGCAATTTTAGTATTTTTACTAACAGAATTTTCATTGAAGGTCTTGTCATCAATGAAGCATTCCAAGTAGCAGTAATGATTGAGAAGTTGCCTCCTTTGTGGAAGGACTTCAAAAACTACTTGAAACACAAACTCAAGGAGATGTCGCTTGAAGATCTCATTGTTCAGTTGAGAATCGAAGAGGACAACAAAGCTTCTGAAAATAGAGGCCAGGGAAACTCAACAATAATAGGAGAAAATATTGTTGAGGATACTTCTCAAAATAAGATAAAGAGGAAGTAGGTTGCTGGACCGAAAATCAACCCAAGCAAGAAGCGGTTCAAAAAAAATTGCTACAACTGTGGAAAATTTGGACACAAATCTACAGATCGTCGTGCTCCGAAGAAAGACAAGAAGAAGGGTCAAGCAAACAAGGTTGAAAAGCACGAAGATGTTGATGACTTGTGTACTATGCTTTCTGAATTCAACCTGGTGGGAAATCCTAAGGAGTGGTGGATTGATTCTGGAGCCATTCACCATGTTTGTGCTGTTAGGGAAGTGTTTGCTACATATGCTCCTGTTGGACCCGAAGAGACGCTTTCTATGGGAAATGCTGCAACGGCCAAAATTGAAGGACGTGGGAAGATATTTCTGAAAATGACTTCTGACAAGGTGGTGACTTTGAACAACGTCCTTCATGTTCCCGATATTAGGAAGAACTTAGTCTCTGCTAGACTTCTTGTTAAGAACGATTTTAAGTGTGTCTTTGTATCCGATAAGGTTGTAATAAGTAAGGATGAAATGTTTGTAGGAAAAGGTTACCTCACTGAGGGCCTTTTCAAGCTGAATGTAATGATTGTTGAGAATAATAATAAAATTTCATTTTCGTCTTACTTACTTGAGTCAAATGAATTATGGCATCTACGTTTGAGTCATGTCAATTATAAAACCTTGCAGAAAATGATTAACTTGAAAGTATTGCCTAAGTTTGAATGCGATAAATCAAAATGTCAAATATATGTGGAATCTAAGAATGTTAAACATTCTTATAAATCAGTTGAAAGGAATTCAAATCCTTTAGACTTAATTCACACAGATATTTGTGTCATGAAGCCAATACCATCTCGCGGTGGAAAGAAGTATTTCATAACTTTTATTGACAATAGTACTCGATATTTCTATGTTTACTTACTTAATAGTAAAGATGAAGCAATAGAAGTATTCAAGCAATACAAAAATGAAGTTGAAACACAACTTAACAAGAAAATCAAAATGATAAGAAGTTATAGGAGCGGTGAATATGAATCTCCTTTTGAAGAGATATGTTTAGAATATGGAATTATTCATCAAACAATGGCCCCTTACACTCCCCAATCCAACGGGATTGCAGAAAGAAAGAATCGTTCATTAAAGGAGATGATGAACGCATTGTTGTTAAGTTTTGGTTTGCCACAGAACTTGTGGGGGGAAGCCGTTATTACGGCTAATCTTATACTAAATCGAGTACCCCATAGCAAAATACAATCAATTCCATGAAAAATAGAAAGGAAGGAAGCCAACTTGAATTATTATAAAGTGTGGGGGTGTTTGGCAAAAGTGCAAGTTCCTAAACCCAAAAGGGTAAAAATAGGACCGAAAACCGTTGATTGTGTTTTCATAGGATATGCGACCAATAGTAAAGCATATCGATTTCTGGTTCATAAATCAAAAAATCCTCACATTCATAATAATATGGTTATATAATCAGATAATGCTGAGTTCTTTGAAAATATATATCCGTATAAAAAGAAATGTGAGTCGATTGGTGAAGAATCTAAATGACCTCGGGAAGAAACAAAAGAAAGTACATTTAATCAGGAGGATCCAAGACGTAGTAAACGCCAAAGAACGTCTACTTCATTTGGACCAGATTTTGTGACTTTCTTATTGGAAAATAAGCCTCGAACATTTAAAGAAGCTATGTCTTCTTCAGAATCATTGTTTTGGAAAGAGACAGTCAATAGTGAAATAAAATATATATTGAACAACCATACATAGGAATTGGTTGATCTTCCTCCTGGAAATAAACCTTTGGGTTCTAAATGGATTTTTAAGAGGAAAATGAAAGATTATGGCACTATTGATAAATTTAATGCAAGACTTGTAGTCAAAGGGTATAGACAAAGAGAAGGTCTTGACTACTTTGATACACACTCTCCAGTTACAATAATTACGTCCATACGGATGTTAGTAGCATTAGTTGCAGTGTATGGTCTTGAAATTCATCAAATGAACGTTAAGACAACCTTCTTGAATGGAGATTTGGAGAAAGAAATCTACATGGAATAACATGAAGAGTTTGTGGTTCCCGGTAAAGAAAAGAAGGTATGTAGACTTGTTAAGTCTCTTTTCGGACTAAAACAAGCACCCAAACAATGGCATGCGAAATTTGACCAAACAATATTGTCAAATGGTTTTAAGATAAATGAATGTAATAAATGTATGTACATTAAAAATGTTCCAAATAACATAGTTATTTTTTGCTTATATGTGGATGATATGCTGATAATGAGTAATGACATTGCCAATATAAATGTGACTAAGCATATGCTAACGAGCAAGTTTGATATGAAGGACTTGGGAGTTGCAGATTTATTTTGGGGATTAAGATCTATAAGACTCTTCAAGGTCTGGCATTGTCACAATCTCATTATATTAAGACAGTACTTGAAAAAAATAAGCACTTAGGGTTTAAAGTTGCAAAGACTCTAATTGACGTGAATCTTCCATTAGCAAAGAACAAAGGCCAAAGCATATCACAATTGGATTATGCTGGTGTGTTGGGATGCTTAATGTATATCATAAATTGTACACGACCAGATATAGCTTGTGCTATAAGTAAACTAAGTCGATACACGAGCAATCCAGGTCAATCTCATTGGATGGCAATGAAACGAGTTTTGGGATATTTAGAACATACTCGGGACTTTGCTTTGCACTACAGTAAATATCCTGCGGTGATTGAGGGATACTGTGATGCAAATTGAATTACTGGTTCAACTGATTCTAAGTCCACAAGTGGATATGTATTCACTATTGGTGGAGGAGCGGTATTTTGGGAATCGTCCAACCAAACTTGTATTGCCCGCTCTACAATAAGGCTAAGTTCATAGCCTTAGATAAAGCCGGTGAAGAAGCTGAATGGCTCCGGAATTTCTTGGAAGACATTCCATTTTGGCCCAAACCATTGGCACCAATATGACATACATTGCGATAGTCAAGCGGCAATTGGAAGGGCTATGAGTGTTATGTATAACGGTAAATCTCGTCATATACGACGAAGACATAAAACTGTTTGGCAATTATTCTCTAGATAAATTATCACGATTGACTATGTAAAGTCAAGCGATAATGTGTCGGATCCACTTACAAAAGGCCTAACTAGAGAGGTAGTTGAGAAATCATCAAGGGGAATGGGACTATAGCCGAGAACAAGTCATTGTGGCGGTAACTCTACCTAGAAGACCGGAGATCCCAATATCTAGGTTCAAGGAGATCAAACAAAGTCATTAATGACGGTTCAACATTGTCAACTAAAATTTGGTACATTCTCGTGATGAGACAATGTTCAGTACCAAGGATAAAGCATTAAGGCTTTTTAATGATTTATAAATTTGATACGGGGTATATCAAATAGTGTATCTACGGAATGACACGTTTAGGAATCACCTATGCAAGTGTGAAGTGTTAGCCGCTTCAAGGAGAATTTTGTAAGGCCACTTCTCTACGCACTTATGAAATCAGGCGGTGTTCATGGCTGAAATGAACACAACAATGAGAACCAAAGACGGTTAAGGGTTGATCGTGTGATTTATGGTTGTCTAGGTATACACCAAAGTTCGACGGTTCAAAAATATCAAATCTACCAATTGACCGAGTATATTCGACATAAGTTCACTACGGAAAGTTCAAAGGAAAACCTACTTATCCAGATGCAATTAATCCTTGCTTGCGAATCACACAATTTTTCATGCATATTTCCATGATATAGCCATTCCACATTCATGTGGGGGATTATTGAGGTTTTAAGCTAAATTAGGCTTAAAAGAGGGTGAATGGGAAATGGAGGGAAAATGAAATATTTGAGTTTTATTTGAGATTCCCTCCTTGACAAAGGGACTTTGTCCCATATTGGAAGAGGAAAAGGTTTTTGATGGGTATATATTCAATTGCTCTTCTTCTAGCTCTTAAAGAGTTGAGAAGAAGGCAAGCCTCGCGCCACCGCCGCCGTCGTCGCCGCTCGCTCGGCTCGGCTCGGCTTCGGCTTCGGCTTCGGATTTGGTCAAATGATAAATTGATTAATTTTTTTGACCAAATTTATTTGTTAATAGTAAATATTAACAGAAATATTATTAAATATCTATTTTAATAACAGAATATTAATATTAAATCCAACGAAATATTAAACGTTTTTCCGTTATTCGTTTTCCATTTTTCGGTGTTGTAACTGAAAATTAACCTTCCTCTTGAATTCCCGGTTTATTATTTAATAAATAGCCATTTATATTATGGCATTTATGTTATGGCCGTTTTACATAAACAATCATTCTGAAGAGTTGCACCTCTTCAGTTTTGAGCTCAACATTGGTTATAAATACAAGTCCATTCTCTCAGACTTTGCATATGATTTTCTGAGTTTTCCTCCTTTCTTCTGCATCATTTTTAACTTCAAAGAAAGCAACAGTAAGTGTGATTTGCTACCAAACTTTGTGTTCGTTGAAACACTGGGGTTTGAAGTACCACTACACCAGTGTGTAATTCGTTCTATTGTGGGAAAAAATAATCCACAACCTTGAATACTAGGAGGGGGTTAAATTCCTTAAGGAAACACTGTGAATTCAGTGGGCTCGGATTAACTTCTGTTTCGTTTATATTTCTGTTTTATTATATTATTTTATTTTCTCCAAAATTATTTTACAAATACAGTTTACTAACAATTTATCCCCTTTCCCGGGATATCCCAATGGAATAATATCAACAATTTTCTTTTATGCTTCTGCAACTTTATTATTCTTTTAAGTCTTGATTTTACATGTCTATACCAATCTTAATAAGTGGAGGAATTAGACAATTAGAGAAATTTGTTTGTTAAAACTTTCTAAACCCATGGTGTCAATCGAGGTCTTTTGGGTGACCCAACAACAGACAACAACATCTTAATTCGTTACATTGCGAGTTTTTTCCTCTTTCATACTGTTTTAGACTTCTACTTTTGGGTTATCAATGCATATTATTATTCCATCAAAAGATATATAGACCAATGAGGTTTGATTAGACTTGCCTATGACTCAACTTGCTCCACAACTATCCAAATTTTGATAGATGGAATTAAATGCATTTAACTTATATATACTTATAATATAAACAATTTTAATAATATATCAAATTACTTAAAAAATAACTACTGTATAAATAATTATTCATAATTAGTGAAACTAGTTAAAAAATAAGTAGTCAAATTGCTATGATGTTGTAAGTTATTATGATAGCATAATAGGAGTATATATCATCAATTTGTATAAAATGAAATTCAACTAAAATCGAGATTATCAACAACTAAGTAAATATACCGACAAGGCAACTAGTGAATGCGTAGTAGCATATGAGAAACTTGACAAAAAAAATGAAGCATTAGGGGACCAAATCGATTTAGGCAAGTCATTGGGATGCAATGACACAGTGTATGTACGGTAGTTGAAAATGAAAAGGCAAAAGGGGCACGTGGCGTAATCATAGACCTCACAAGTTGGCTTGCATTAAAGAAAATCCAAAAATGAAGAAGCATTAATGAATAAACAAGTACTCACTAGTATTAAATTCGATGGGCCAGGTCTAAGATATGTAATTAGTGGTTGAGAATTCTCTACTGGGAATTTTCATGGCCACCCTCTTTAATCTTGTGGCTGTGTAGCATTCCCTCAGTTGACGCCACCATATATTTTTTTCTTTACGGATTTTTAATATTATCATATTTTTCTTTAATATACATCATGGTGCTATTTCTGATCTGATAAACCATTTTCCGTTATCATTATCAATTAACAGTAGTAGATTACTATCTTTTCAAACGGTTTCCTTTTAAGAAATATTGTATCGTTATAATTAAAATATACTGTAATTTGTGTGTTGTTTACTATTCAACTTGACGTAAAGATCCAGACTTTGGATGTTATTTGTCGAAGTAGAACTTAATTGAAGCGTTCTTGATTTGAAACAAATAAGTAATGTTGTTAGCTTTATATTTGTCTACTTATTATTGGGGGAGTCGTGGAAATGAATAATGCGGACACTTTGTGACGTTTGTGAAAGTGCTGCTGCCATTCTTTTCTGCGCTGCAGATGAGGCTGCCCTTTGCCGTGCCTGTGATGAAAAGGTCTAATATTTCTGTCAATCTAATATTATTTGTCCCTTTGTACTTTGCATGAAACTTCTGTTTCTTCTTTTGGGTTTTTAGTGGTAATTAGTTTGTTGAACTCACCGGAATGTGTTCAGTTTAGCATTTTATTTGTTGATGGGGTGGAATAATTGTTCAAGTCAACTTAATTATATCTGCAAAAAGGAACGCAAGCACGACTATATTTTATATAGCGAGTTGCAGATATCTTGAGTCGAGCATAGTTATAAATCAACAAGAGAGGATGATGCTGATTATATTTTAGGACTGAAATTAGCTATCAAAACGTACATCATTCGCTGAAATTATCTATGTGTGTCTGTGTGTGTTTTTTCTTTTGATAAGTGCGATTATGTGTGTCTTTATGTTACTTAAGGAGGCTGCAATCAGTTGTTCCATCATCAACTTCTTTAAGGTCAAGAATCATGCTTACCTGTTATGCAAATTGGCATTTCTTCAGTATTTACAACCAGGGAATCATTGCTTCTTCTCTCTGGTTTTGGTTTCTTCTGTTCATCTTAAAAATTCTTAGTCCTTAAGGGTTATTTTATATATCTATATGTTGGAATTTGTCTAGTGACTGTGATCTTCCCAGTTGTTGAATAACGCGATCATCTTATCTAAAAATTTATGCTTTATTAGAGAGACACACTTCTATTCATATCTTTAATAACATGTCTGTTCACGTGTGAACCTAATTTTATGGGTCAAGCATGTGGGAAAAATCGATTGATAATGAATTGTGATGAGACATGAACCCCGATCTCCTGCCTACTTCTATACCATGTTGAATTATATGGTCACCGTATCTAAAAGTTTAAGATGTTAGAGAGGGTTACACACTTCTATGTTCTTAATTATATCTTAAACACTACTCATTTCTGACCCAGAGGCATGAAAGAGCAAATCTACTGAAGTCAACCTTTAACCAATTAATATTTGACAATGCCACTAAGGTACTTTTGATGTTTTTATTCTTGCGGACGCCTCTAATCATATTCAAATTTGATCAATAGGTTCATATGTGTAATAAGCTTGCTAGTAGGCATGTGAGGGTTGGACTAGCTAAGCCCAATGATGTTCCTCGTTGCGACATATGTGAAAATGCACCTGGTTTGTGGAGTTTAATCCCTTTTATTCTTCAGTTAGTTTTTCTGTTGATTCCTTTGATGTTATTTTGTAGTTTTATCCTACTCAATAGGTCTTGCAAAACGAACTAACTGATGCTAATTTCCTCTGCATTACACATGAAGCATTCTTTTACTGTGAGGTTGATGGAAGTTCTCTTTGTCTGCAATGCGACTTGATTGTACATGTTGGAGGTAAACGAACACACAGTAGATATCTCCTGTTGAGGCAGAAAGTTGAGGTTGGTAACTCTGTCGTATTTCAGTAACATCCTATTCTTGATATGTGCAGTGTGATATGCTTTGGTTCATCTTTCTATACTTTCTCATGTAGTTTCCAGGAGACAAACCTGGGCCTACGGAGGAGTTACCCAGGAAGACATTAGATCCTGGTGAAAAGAAGAGAGAATATAGTCAATCATTAAAGCCAATGGTTGAAGACAATCAACAAAATCGCAGATTCTCTCCTGTCCCAGTTTCAGATGGGAGTGGAGATGATCGTGCTAAGAAGGACAAAATGATCGACTTAAATCTGAAGCCAAATCGTTATCATGGTTAGGCATCTAATCAGGTTAGGCACTTTACATCTCTCAGAATCAATCCCAGAATAACTTTGCCCTATCTCATCAATAATATGTACTTAATAAAGTGTGAGCTTTCACATTCTCTCTTTTCATTTTAATGCTAAAATTTTATCATGTGAATTGAACTGTTTGAAAACATATAATAGATGATGTTTGAAGAGGGAGAATTGACTGGTCTATAGAAGATAGATAATTTGTCATGAATTCTGAAGTACCTCAAAATAGCAAAAGAAAAAGAAAAACCTAAACAAATTATTTACCACTTTGATTTCCAATCAGGGTAATCCAGTTTGAGCAGCATCAGTCCTTGTAGAGATATCGCCTTTTATTTCTGGACAGTAAATATGGTAAACCGGATGACTTTTGGTTACTGTGGAAATGTAAATCCTTTCTGAACTACTGGAGGTTGCTGAAATATTTGCTGAAGAGATGTGCTCTTTCGACTTTCATGTTTTCTTGCTAATGTCTCTCTTATAAGTCTCCTGGAATCCCATTCATGAATCGTTTTGTATAGAAGGTCCCTGCTTTAAGTTGCAGTCGTCACTGTCCAGTCTTTGCTAAACCAAGGGTATAGGGAAATACTATTGTAAGGTTTTGAGCATTACTTTATGAACTGTTTCTTTTTTACCTCAACAGGATTAATACATCTTGAGGGCTGTTCCAGCCAGATCACATTTATGAAGAAATGTAAGTGAGGCGTCACACTTATAACTCATATGGTGCATGTTCCACCTTTGCGCATGTGATAGAAGGTTCACCAATGTTATTGATGAAGCTCATTAGCCCAGATTAGTAGTCCAACAACATTCAGGCAGCTAGTTTATGATAAACTGCATGTTCTGATTGCTTTTGAGGTCCTGCTGAAAAACGTCGCTAGTAGTTTTTCGCTAAACTCGTAATCAATTTTTGCTTTAGGATTTAGTTTAGCTGTTAAGGCAGCATCATAGAAACTGCCTGCTGAAAGTTGTTGATGTAATTGAAGTTTAAGGTGATTTTGGCAGAAGTTGCTGTTATCTTAAAATCTAAGGTCATTTTTTGAGTGTAGAGATTATTTTCATTGTTTCTTGCAGTTGTATTAAGGTTCATTAAAATTTTCTTCCCATAAGGACCTAGCCTGCAGGAAATGCTGCAGTTTTTAATTCATCATCTCTCCTAGTTTGGAACAACTGGGAACCAGCACTTGCTGTTGCTGATGCATAGTATCTCTTCTCCTTCATTGTATTGAGTCTATACTCTAATTATTGTTTTATCGGAGAAGGGTCAAATATGTCCATGTACTACCGAAAATAGTTTAAATATATCCTTCGTTATACTATCTGGTCATATCAGACTCTACCGTTATACTATAAAACAAATATACCCTTGTTTTAACGGAGTGTCACGTGGCTGCACCAGATTAAATTGACCATTCATATTTTTACCCGGTTCACTTACAAAAAATACTACCCGACCCAAAGTTCTCTTGTTAGTGACAAAAACAAGAAATAAAAGATTGTGCATAATTATCGAAGGTTCGCCGAAACTATAAAAAAGGGATTATATAGAAACATCAAAACAGAACATACAAAGTGAGTAAACCCGATAAAGCAATAACAACACTGTCAATGAGACAATGGCAATAATAAAAAAATTTAAATTCTCCAGCAATTTAATAAGTTTGGATATCAAGATTCTGGGCAGATTTCTAAAAATCTAATCCTAAAACCAATTAGATTAATTTCGATACTACAATCCAAAATTTTAGTTTAGAAAAATGAGTAACCAACAGACAGAGAATAAAAATTGCTTGGGACGCTGCTACAAATGCGTGAGACAATGGAGCAGCGATCAGAAGGAACATGCGCACAAAGGTCGTCGGAAACATCTTCGACAAGATTCCTACCAAACACCGTGGTCGGAGTTTCAGCTATCTATTTCGTCTCCCTTCCAGACCCGTAAAATAAAAGGAAAATATGAAAAAGGAGAGCATATGACTTGCCGAAAATATGTATTTTCGGTCAGATCTAGTAAAATCCAGACCCAAAATTTTCAGATCTCCGACCTCTTTTATGTATTTCTCCATATTCGCATATAAATATGTATATATGTACAGAAAAAGACGAAGAAAAAGTGTGAGTTGATAAATCTGAAACTTCATGGTTTACGGCGAGTTCGCCGCTGGAGATCATGAGTGGTAACAAATAAGTCATGTAAGCCAAAAAGAAAGAATATTATTAGTGCACTTTGAGGTCGTTTCCCTTTAAAAAAAGAAAAAGTAAAAGAGATGAACTAATGTTGGTGAGTCAATTTGTAAAAAATATAAAGGAATATTTCCTTGGAATAATCTTCAGAATGATACAGACTTTAATATCAACCCGTTAAATAGGGCCATGGTCATAATAGTAAAGAGAGGAGGAAAATAGGAGAGAGATAAGTAATTGGGGTGGACTTTGGGTCGGGTAGTATTTTTTGTAAGTGAATCGGGTAAAAAAAAGGAATAGGTCAATTTAATCAGGTGCAGCCACGTGGCACTCCGTTAAAAATAAGGGTATATTTGTTTTACAGTATAACGTTAGGGTCTGATATAACCAGATAGTATAACGAAGGATATATTTAAACTATTTTTGATAGTACAGGGACATATTTGACCCTTCTCCGTTATTTTATTTATGTTCTAGTTCCTGTGTACTAGAGAACACATTTGGCCTTCAACAAAATCTTAGCTAAGGGGAACTAATGGGCTTGACAGAATTATTTATCAAAAAGAAGAGAACTTTTTTACCTCAAAATTCGAGTAACACCTAAATTTGTATTGTGGTTTTAAGAATACGTAATCTGATTCAATATCAATTGATAAATGACGAATTAAATAAACGAATTGAACGGTTAAAATAAATCAAACCAGTGTTGTAGCAATATATCGACCTCGATTCTGGATAGCCTCGAGATCAAGTAGTAAGAAAAATAAGAACAGCAATGAGTAATAAGTAAATAGAGAGGAGCGAGTATATTAATTTCAGTGAATGTATATGGTTACAAATGAATGGGATCCCTCTATGTATAATGGAGGAATCCTAAATAAGGCACGATTCTAATAACAGAAACAAATCCTATGATTGGTGTCAATAACTGCCTGATTCGACCTGCCCCGTGATTTCGTCGTGATCTTCGATCAGTTGCTAATATCTCGCCATTCCGTTAATATGCCTCACTCGAGATTGATCACGCTCGGTCTCGATCTCGGTCTCGATCTTTAGAGAGCACTTCGATCTTCATGTCTTCGAGTTCGAGCTCGGTCTATTATGAGCCTATTCTTGAAGAAACTTCTCGAGCCTACGAAATCGGCCATGCCCGATTTCGACCGTATACAGGTAGTCCCCGCATTTCTTATAGTGAAGTGATAAGAAACTATTTGATCCTCGATTCTCTGATACCTCGATCATGATGCCAATCCCATGACGTCAGCGACAGAACCGACCGAAGGGTCGCGTCTGCATAGTTCCCAAGGCCATTAATTAATGATGGCTAATGATTGGCCACCAGTTTTCTCAAACCGTTGAAGTGGCCACTATAAATAGATCAATTTCTCAACCTTTACAATCTTTACTTCCAAAACCTTTTCCCAAATCTCTACAAGCTTCTCAATTTTCTTTAAGTTCATCTTCTTCTTTGGTTTGTGTTTATCATAATATCAACTTCTTCTTCTTTCCTGAAATCCGCATAGTGATGGCTAAAACATACTGTCCCTCAAAAAGAAAAATCCTCCTCATCGTGGTCGGCGGGTGATAAAATGCCGGTGGAGCCCCGTATTGAAGAGTGTGTTCCTGGGACAGTCTAACTGACTTCCGAATTCAAAGTCAAAAAACCTTCCTCGGTTCCCGGTCGATGTGAGCCCATGTCCCGGTACATCTATTAGATATCTGAAGACGATCTCAAACATGTGAAAAAAGACTGTAACTGAGACAACAAAGAGGTGGTGATTCCTTCCCCCGAGGAGGACATCACTACCTCTGTGAAAGTGTTTTTAAGTGTTTACACTTACCCTTTTACATTGGGCCCCGTGGATCCGGTCATACTCGATTTTTGCTGCCAATATCGGGTAACCCTTGGCCAGATCTATCCCTCATTTTGGCGAATCGTCATCCTGCTCAGATTCTTTTCGAGCAAGGTCGAGGGGATGTCTTTCACCCTCTACCATTTGATTAGGTTATACAGTCCTCATCTTTATCAAGGTGGGTTAATAAGGCTCTAGGGACGGGCCACAAAAACACTGTTCTCGAGCATTGACGAGGACAAGGACCGATGTTGGATGGGTCGATTTTTCTGAATCAAGACCTCCGATCTGATCCCCGCCGAGAAAATGCCATTCCCCGAGGAATGGAACATGAAACATAAGTATGATCTCATCGATGTTGTTTACTACTTTGCTTCTTTTGTTCCTTTCTGACCAAGTTCTTTTTTCATGGTGCAGCTGGTTCCCTTGTGCGATTCGGGATCTCGCAGGCTGGGTTCGACAACTGGCCTCCACCTCCTCATATGACGAGTGTTGTTGGTGCGATTTGGCCAAAGGTCGGTGGGAGGCTAAAAACCACGGTGAGTCCCTTTGTCTGTACATCGATGCTTCCCTGTATAATACTCCCTTCTAACTCAGTTTTATTTCATATAGGTCTCGGAGACAACGTCGTCATGAGGCCACCTCCGCCTGGGGAAGAAGAGGTCCCGAAGCCGACCAAAGAGAAGAAAAGGAGTAGAGTTTCTCCTCCCGATACCCCCAAGCCAAAGAAAAGAAAGGCCTGGAAGTCAAAGGCCGATCCTTCCCCTCTGCCTGCCGATGTAGTCCAACAATTACGAGAGGAAGATGAAGAATGTGAGGATGTCGGGTGCTTGTTGGTAGCTCAAAAGAGGGGAAGCACTGAAACTTCCAAGAATGTCGAGCTGGTGGTGGTCGAAACGGTTCAATCTCAGACCGAAGACACCTCGGAAGAGGATCCGAGCAAAGTCCCCGAGCAAGGGTAGTGAGAACTCCCCTCGCCGTGATGAACAACCGACGGGTGTGCCCGAAAGGTCTAGCTTTGAGGACCTTCAACAAGAAGACAATGTCCCAAGTGACTCACTTGGGATAATTAATATTGGCGATTCGCCGCTTGGTCCTACGTTCTCTGAAGGGAAGTTTCAAGATGATCGGGCCATGGAGACTCCCGATGTGGGGCTGGCCCACGAAGGGGATGATATATTCCAGGAATGCTTCGCAAGAGTCGACGATAATCCCGACCTGGATGCGTCGATCATATTTGACGAGGCTCAGCGGCTTCTGAAATAAGTAAGCCTTAGCCCCTGTAATTATGATTGCTTTTTATTCTCATTCTTCTAAGTCTGATTTCCCTCTTTGTGTATAGGCTATGGCGCTTCATCGAGAAACGTCTTCCAAATCCCGGGCTGAGCTGACTCGATGTGAGGCTGAACTTAAGAAGCTCGCAGAGGAGAGAGACGGTCTAAAACTCCTCTATGTTCAAAAAGAGGAGGAGATCAGGAACCTCCGAGCTGAACTGACAAGGGCTCATCGAGAACAGACTGAACTCATCAAACGGGTAATGTAACATTTTTGGGAGTTTGTTATGTATTCACTTGGCTTTGGCAATTAATACTTTGACTTTGCAGGCCCAGTAGAAGGGTGAGCTGGTAGAGTAGCTTCGAGAGGAGGCCGAGACTCTGGGGTGGAAGAGAGTATGGATCGTCTTGCCTCGGAGAAAGACACACTTCGGGCCCAAATGGCTTCGATTGAGCGCCAACTCCAAGGTGTGAAGAAAGAAAGCTTGGCTCGGCCCAAAAGATTGAGGAGCTCGAGGCTAAGTTGGCCATTGAGCTCGCTAAGGCTAAATCCAAGGCGGAAGTGTTTGTGGCCTCTTACCGAGCTGACGCCGAGGCAGCCAACATTCGGGCACAAGGAGATCTCAGTTTCTATCGAAATCAAATTGTTGTGTGTTGTCGATCATGCTAGGCGGCAATCCCAGAGAGAGACTCTCGAGAAAGTGCATGCTCGTGGCTTCGACCTCTCGGATGATATCGAGAGTGCAAAAGCTTTGGAGGATAAGGCTGCAACTTTACTCTCCGGTGATGAAGAATCTGCTAGCAGATCCGAGAGCGGAGAAGATGAGGGTGAAGCCCTCGAAGATGTTGTTCCCGAGGATGCGTCTCCAAAAGTGGACTAGGCACTTAGGATTTTTATTCTTTTGTATTTTTTATTTTCTTTTTGTGTAAGGCCACATGTAGTCTTTGTAAATACCTTCTATAACTAACAAGTTCTTTCTCTAGTTTGTCTCTGATTTGTGAATACTCTACTTTGTTTTTGTCTTGGGAAAATTTAATTGTTGTGGTTGAGCGAACACTTTTTTGAACTTGAAGCAAACCCTTAAGTTTTAAAAGTGAGTCCCCAAGCCCAATGATATGTTCGAGATTTTGGGTGGCTTTATCGATGCCATGACTATATTGTCTTTGTAACTAAGTTCGAGTAAGTTTTGAACTTAAGAGTAAAATAAACCCTTAGGTTTTTACCAAGAAATGGGTAAGTTTTGAGCTTACAACAATATACCCCTTAGTGTTTTATGATGAATCTTCGAGCTATAGTTGACTTTATTCGAGCTCGGAAGATTGAAACCCTTAGGTCCGAATTGAGTGAGAACAAGGTCTCGAAATCCAAATGTATTGACCCTTAGGCTCTTTAGATTAGGCCAATTCGGCCTCTGAAAATGGCTATTTTTTCCTTTTCGGCTTTAAAGACTTGGTGAAAATTTCTTTATGCCTTAGCATGTTTGCGTTAAGATAGTTTGATACCTCTTGAGGTTTTTCAAAGGCTGATATTATCGGAGCCCTTTTTCGATTGTTTTACCGAGGGTAGACTTTTAACCGGTTCTTCAAAGTATTTGAAGGCCTATTGTTTATTGCGGAATTTGGATGTCTCCGAGCCGCGTTATTTTGGCCATAGACTTTAATATGGCCGTAGCCTTCGAGTATGCCTTTTGGACTTATTACCCAATATAATATTTCGAACTTGTTCGAAATGTTAGTCCCCGAGTATAATGGCCTTAGCCTATGTATCAGGGGGTGCCTCTTTGAGGTCTTGTGACTTCGAATTTAGATAACTCGGGCCTGCAGTCCCTGAGTGTTCGAAGTATGTTCCCACTTGTCCCTTGAGCCATTTTTCACAATATCATAAGTACGAGATTTGCATAGTAGAGAATTTGCTTCGAGACACGAGATGTTCGATAAAGAAAGAATGCTTCTTTGAATAATTTATACATGCGTACATGTCTCGCCATCCGGACTCGGCTAATCTATATGGACACGGTTCATTCGACCGTTTGGCCTATTACAAAGTTTTTCCTATCAAGGCCCATTGACACAAGGTATATTTCTCGAACACATAACATCCAAGGGTAATGCCCCCCAGTATTCGAGAGTGATTGTAAAGAAGCCTTGGATACTGTTAAATTGTCCTCAGATAGCACATATTTGTTGCCTCATTAAAAACCGTGTCGGAAAAACCCATTTGGGATAAAAACTGATCTAAGAGAAAAAGAGTGCAACGCATACTTTAAAACCTGAGGTCTCGATGTCTTTGGTCGGGCTCCTGCAATGAGTTAGTTCCGAATATATATATATAAACGAAAGAAAAGAGAAAGTCATACCTTAACAATAGTATCGTTTGAGAAGTGATATGTTCCAGTTATTCGGCAGTGATTCGCCACCCATCGTTCCGAGTTTGTAAGATCCTTTCCCAACTATATTGAGGATTTGGTAGGGTCCTTCCCAATTATGGCCGAGCTTCCCTTCATTAGGATCTCGAGTGTTGATAGTGACTTTTCTTAGGACTAAGTCCCCGATTCTGAAGTGGCGAAGGTTGGTTCTCCTGTTGTAGTACCTTCTGATTCGTTGCTTTTGTGCAGCCATTCGAACGAGTGCATCTTCTTGTTTTTCATCTAAAAACTCGAGGCTAGTATTCATGGCCTCATGGTTCGATTCTTCTGTTGCATGTCAAAACCTGGCACTAGGATCTCCGACTTCGACCGGTATCAAGGCTTCGGAGCCATATACTAAGGAAAATGGATTTGCTCCTATACTGGACTTCGACGTTGTCCGATATGCCCATAGGACCTCAGGTAATATTTCCCTCCATTTACCTTTAGCTTCGTTCAGCCTTTTCTTCAAGTTCTGGATGATAGTCTTGTTCGTCAATTCAGCATGTCTGTTCCCACTAGGGTGATACGGTGTTGATAGTATCCTCTTTATTTTATGATCCTCGAGGAATTTTGTTACCTTGTTGCCAATGAACTATTTTCCATTGTCACATACTATTTCTGTGGGTATCCCAAATCGACATGCGATGTGATCCCATATGAAAACTATCACTTCTTTCTTCCTAACTTTCTCGAAGGCTTGTACTTCAACCCATTTAAAGAAATAATCAGTCATAGACAAAATGAACTTAGCCTTACCTTGGGCCGATGGCAGAGGTCTGACGATGTCCATCCCCCATTTCATGAATGGCCACGGGGATAGGACCGAGCGAAGTTGTTCTCCGGGCTGGTGGATCATTGGTACAAACCTTTGGCATTTATCACATCTTCGAACAAACTCCTTAGAGTCTTTCTCCATGCTATCCCAGTAGTATCCTGCTCTAATAACCTTGCGAAAGTAGCGACTCGGCGCCGGAATGGTTCCCACAAGTGCCTTCGTGGACTTCTCGCAGAACATAATCAATATCTCCTGGTCCCAATCACACCGCCAATGGTCTATCAAAGGTCCTTTTGTATAATGTTTCGTCTTCGTCTAATGTAAAACGAGCAGCTTTAGTTCGAAGGGCCCCCAATTCTTTAAGGTCCGATGGGAGCTTTCCATTTTTCAAGTACTCGATGTACTTATTCCTCCATTCCCAAGTTAAGCTTGTAGAATTTATTTCGGCATGCCCTTCCTCGATCACGGACCTCGAGAGTTGGATGATATTCCCCGAGCTGATCTCATCCTCTTCGACCGATGATCCCAAATTTACTAATGCATCGGCCTCACTGTTTTGTTTTCGAGGCACATGTCATAGAGTCCATTTCTTGAAACGGCGTAAAGTTGCCTGTATTTTGTCTAAGTACCTTTGCATTCTATCCTCTTGAACTTCGAAGGTTCTGTTCACCTGGTTCACTACCAGTAGAGAGTCGCACTTAGCTTCGACGACTTCGGCTCCCAAAATTTTGGCTAACTCGAGACCTGCAATCATGGCCTCATACTCGGCCTCGTTGTTGGTCAACTTTGAAGTTTTAATGGATTGTCTAATAATGCTACCCAGGGTCGCTTCAAAATAATTCCTAACCCGAACCCTTTCACATTCGAGGCATCGTCCGTGAAGAGGGTCCATATCCCCGACGATGTACTTGATTTTAATAAAAGTTCTTTTTCTACCTCAGGTACGAGGGTCGACATGAAATCATCCACGAAGTCCGCTAAAATTTGAGACTTGATGATCGTTCGGGGTTGATATTCAATATCGTACTCGCTGAGTTCGACGGCCCATTTGGCCAATCGGCCCGATATTCGGGCTTGTACAAAACATTACGGAGTGGGTAGCTGGTCAATACACATATGGGGTGGCACTGAAAATATGGTTTTAACTTTCTTGAAGCGCTTATTAGTGCAAGTGCCAATTTCTCTAAGTGTGAGTACCTAGTTTATGCATCTCCTAAGGTTCGACTTACATAATAGACAGGAAACTGCGTACCTTGCTCTTCTCAAACTAGGACACCACTTACCGCGATTTTGGACACAACCAGGTACAAGTAGAGTTTTTCATCTGCCTTCGGTGTATGAAGAAGAAGTGGGCTCGATAAGTATCGCTTCAATTCTTCTATTGCCTATTGGCATTCCGGGGTCCATGCAAAATCATTTTTCTTTTTGAGTAAGGACAAAAACTTGTGGCTCCTATCCGATGACCTCGAGATGAATCGATACAAGGTAGCAATCCGTCCAGTTAGCCTTTGTACGGCTTTTACACTGACTACGACGGTGATGTCCTCAATGGCCTTGATCTTGTCGGGGTTGATTTAGATTCCCCGATTTGATACCATGAAGCCAAGGAATTTTCCTAAACCAACTCCGAAAGCACATTTCTCGGGGTTGAGCTTCATGTTGTACTACCTTAAGATTTTGAATGTTTCCTGCAAATGAGTCAAATGGTCCTCTACGCGCAGGGACTTAACTAGCATGTCGTCAATGTAAACTTCCATTGATTTACCTATTTGTTCTTCGAGCATTTTGTTAACTAGGCGTTGATATGTAGCTCCTACATTTTTTATCCCGAAGGGCATCACATTATAGCAATAGGTTCCATACTTAGTAATAAAAGAAGTCTTTTCTTGATCTTCTGGGTCCATTTGGATTTGATTGTACCCAAAATAGGCGTCGAGAAAGGTAAGGATCTCGTGGTCGGTCGTGGCATCGATCATGCGATCGATGTTAGGCAATGGAAAAGAATCTTTCGTACACGCTTTATTCAAATCCTTATAGTCTACACACATTCTAAGTATGTTCCCCTTTTTGGGGACTACGACTACATTAACTAACCATTCAGAGTATTTTACCTCCCGAATGGATCCTATTTTGAGAAGTTTAGTTACCTCGTCCTTTATGAAGGCATGCTTTACCTCGGATTGGGGCCTTCTCTTTTGCTTCACCGGTCTGAACTTGGGATCCGTGCTCAATCGATGTGTTGTTATATCCGGTGGGATTCCTGTCATGTCTAAATGGGACCATGAAAAACAGTCATGTTATTAATAAGAAATTGTTTGAGTTTTTTCCTGAGTTCGGGGGTGAACCCCGTTCCCAGGTATACCTTTCGTTCGGGCAGGTACTCGATCAGTATCACCTGTTCCAGCTCTTCGACCGTTGATTTGGTGGAATCTGAATCTTCGGGAACAAAAAAGGTCCGAGGAGTTACAAAATCCTCCCCTTCTTCTTTATCTACAACATGTTTCTCCGATTCGGTCGAGGCTGGGGGCGGTGATTGCTATTTGGCCTCCTGCTTATCTTTGATGCTCGATTTTTCTGAAGTCGATAGTGTCGATATTTATGTTACTTCATCGACTGCAAATATTTCCTTCGCAGCATGCTGCTCTCTGTATACCGTTTTTATATCATCCATCGTCGGGAACTTCATCATTTGGTGGAGGGTCGATGGTATTGCCCTCATGTTGTGGATCCAAGGCCTTCCGAGCAGTGGGTTGTATCTCATATCGCCTTTGATGACATGGAACTTAGTATCTTGGATGGTTCCGACAATGTTTACTGGAAGGATAATCTCCCCCTTAGTTGTTTCACTGGCCATGTTGAATCCGTTTAGGACTCGAGATGCAGGTACAATTTGGATAATCTACCAAAACACGCTTAATTTGAACTTTATTTAACAAGATAGAGATTACGAGAGCATCGTTGTGTGGCTGAGAAATGCCTTCTGTTTCTTCGTCATTGAATGATAAAGTGCCTTCGGGAACATAGTCTCGAGTCCATTCCTCTCTGGTGATAGACACCTAAGTGTGTTTGAACATAGGTCCCTGTGGAGCGTCGACCCCACCGACGATCATATGAATGACATGTTGAGGTTCTTCTTAATCATTCTTTCTGTTGGTGTCTCTTTCCCTGAAGTGATTATTAGCTCGGTCACTGAGGAACTCTCGAAGATGGCCCTCGTTGAATAATCGAGCTACCTCTTCCCTCAATTGTCTGCAATCTTCGGTCCCATGACCGTTTGTGCCATGATACTTAAACATTAAATTTGGGTTCCTTTGAGAAAGATCGGTTTGTATAGGTCTGGGCCACCTGGTGTCTTTGATCTTTCCGATAGTCGATACAATGCCCGATGCACCAACGCTGAAATTATACTCCGATAGTCGTGGTGCTTATGTGGGATCCGCATACTTATCGAAGCCAATTTTACTCATAAGTCCCCGAGAATTTTGTCCTCGATCGCTTCTCCGGTCATTCCGGGCGGAGTTGCATCCCAGACCGTTGTTCCTCCGATCTGTAATATATGGTTGGTACCGATCTTTATTCGACCTTGGCTCTCTATCGACGTCCCTTTGACTTTTACTTGTCGACCGATTTGGATGTACTGAACCGGAAGGAGCCCCTAATTGGTCGTCTTCGACCCTCATCTTCGATTGATATCGATTGTGAACATCTGCCCAAGTTACAGCTGGGTACTCGATCAAATTTTATTTCAACTGTCGTGATGCTATCGAACTCCGTTCATTCAATCCTTGGGTGAAATCTTGAACGGCCCAATCATCTGTGACCAGTGGCAATTCCATGCGTTCCATTTGGAATCGGTACACGAACTCCCTTAGCATCTCATTATTCTTTTATCTCACCTTGAAGAGATCTGATTTCCTTGTTGCGACCTTTATGGCCCCGGCGTGCGCCTTTACAAAAGAATCCGCCAACATGGCGAATGAATCGATGGAATTTGGTGGTAGGTTGTGGTACCAAATCATTGCTCCCTTCGACAGGGTTTCTCCAAACTTTTTCAACAGCATAGACTCAATTTCGTCGTCCTCCAAAACATTACCCTTAATGGTGCATGTGTAAGAGGTAACATGTTCATTGGGGTCAGTGGTCCCGTTATACTTGGGTATATCAGGCATATGGAATTCTTTGGAATGGGCTTCGGAGCCTCACTCGGAGGGAAGGGTTTTTGCACAAACTTCTTCGAATCCATTCCTTTCAAGATAGGGGTTGCCCTTGGTATCTGGTCAACTCGAGAGTTATAAGTCTCCACCTTTTTATCATTGGCTTTGATCTTCTTCTCTCCTGATTCAATTCTCTTGGTGAGCTCCTTGAGCATTTTCATTATGGCAGGATCGGTCCCTGATGTGTTATTGCTCAATATTTTCGGTACTGGCTCGGTACGGCGAGTAACCTCTGGCTCAACCCTATTCGAAGCTCTATGCTGATTTTGTAACTAAGTGATGGCGGTTTGCTGAGCCTGAAGAATTTCGAATATCACTTGGAGACTGACTCCTTCGTCTGCTTTGCCCTGTGTACCTCGGCCATCAGTTCGACCTTCTCTATGCACACTCCCTTCGGGTTATGTGCCTAAGTCCGCATTCAGAGCAACGTGTGAACCGACATCGATTGTGTTGACGGGTGGTGCTCCTCCGAGATCAACCTATGGCACCTTGATTCCTAGAGAAATAACATTCTCGTTTTCCCCGTGAAGCCCGAGGTCATTGTCACCATGTGAGGATGTGCTTTGTGAGTTTGACATGATTTATCCTGAAAACAAAACTTCTTGAAAAGAACAAGTGTAAAATAGTGTGTTTTACCAGAATTAGCACTGAACAATCACTATTATCTTTAGCCTTACGGTGGGCGCCAAACTGTTTACCTCAAAATTCGAATAACAATTAAATTTGTATTATGGCTTTAAGGATACATGATCTGATTCAATACCAATTGATAAATGGCGAATTAAATAAACGAATTGAACGGTTAAAATAAATTAAACCAGTGTTATAGCAATATATCGACCTCGATTCTGGATAGCCTCGAGATCAAATAGTAAGAACAACAGTGAGTAATAAGTAAATAGAAAGAAGCTATATTAATTTTAGTGAATGTATATAGTTAAAAATGAATGGGATCCCTCTATATATAATGGAGGAATCCTAAATAAGGCACAATTCTAATAACAGAAACAAATCTCATGATTGGTGTCAATAACCGCCTGATTCGACCTGCCTCATGATTTCCGCTGTGATCTTCGACCGGTTGCTAATATCTCGTCATTCCATTACTATGCCTCACTCGAGATTGATCGCGCTCGGTCTCGATCTTTAGAGAGCACTTCGATCTTCATGTCTTCGAGAAGCTCGGTCCATTATGAGCCTATTCTTGAAGCAACTTCTCGAGCCTACGAAATCGGCCATGCCTGATTTTGACCATATAGATAACTTGAATACGTCACAACCCGTTAGGATGGTTTCTTTTCTAGCAAAAAGAATGGCAACAGAAACAACCAAATCTTCCTGCTTCGCCAGTAAGGAAGAAGAGGTGACTCCTACATTCGAAAAGAAACCAAATAATTAAAAGAATTACAGAAAGCAGCTATGGAGAAAGTTTCCTGCTGAAATACAGGATTCCATAAGCAACAGTGAGCAAGAAGGAAAGAAAAAGAAAAGAAGAAACAGAGTGAAACATGAGTTCAACAGTGTAATATTCGACGAATGGGGAGCCTGGTAATAAGAAGAACTATTGATTTTTGGATTGTGTTACAACAAGGTGAATCATATGAAGCTAACTCTTTGAGGGAATGGCAGTGGAAGATGATAGTTGGTGTGATGGCATATCAAGCTATGGCCTCAGCTGCAGTTCTGTAAGGCACAAAACTGTCGAGCAGATAGATTTGTGGACGTCCGCGTGCCAGTATTCAGGTAGGAGTTCAATATGAAAGATTATGAAACAGTTATAAGCTTGTACAAACGGAAGATGTACTTTTTGTCCTTCAACTATCACTAAATTGTGTATCTCGTTATCACAACAGATATGTAATTGCTCATACATGAATCATCCCATCTTTTTTGTAGCAGTTATCTTGCCTATGTCCTTATGTTTCATTTCTGTAGCATTCAGCTTTTCTATTGGTCAACTATGCCTATGATCATGCTTTTGGTTGCATCTTAGAAGTAGATTTTTTTTTCTTCCTTTCAACTATATTTTGATTTTGATGGCATTTGCCGCATGTTTGTACCTTAACATTGTGAAGAAGTTGAAGCCATAACATAAAATTGAGCAAGCTTGATGAGTGCTATAAATTGCTAAAAGCACAACGCTATATGAACAAGCATTTATGCAGTTCGACTTAGCTACATTACATGCTTCATATTCAAACATCTATATACTTTGGTAGACACTTAGTAAACGTATCCCTTCACGAACATTCCCTTCTTGGCCTCCTCGGACTCACCCTCACCAGTGTATTTCCCGAGTTGGGCAAGAGAATTGGCCTTTGCTCTAATAAGCAGAGCTTCCTGAGCTGCCTGCACATTTTCTGGTCTTCCACCCCATGTCTTGAGGCATGTGTTCTGAAGGGCTCTTGCATATGAGAATGACACGTGCCATGGGTTGGGACCTTGGTTCATTGCGTTCAAGTTAAGCGTAGCCTCAACTTCAGATTGTCCACCAGACAAAAACTGTGTAGAACAAACCATGTAAAAGATTAACAGTCAAGTTCTTGGAATCATGGAAAAATGTTTGATATAATAGAAATGTAGATAATACTTGCCATGATTCCAGGGACGGCAGGAGGGATTCTTTGGCAGAGGAGTTTGAGGGTGTAGTCGGCAACTTGTTGTGGGGTGGCCCTATCCTTGCACTCTGCTCCAGGGGTGACCATGCTGGGCTTCAAGAGGATACCTTCAAACATGACATTGTTCTCAGCGAGGTAGAAGAACACCTCAGCCCACACCTTCTTGGCGACTTCAAAGGTCGTGTCAATGTTGTGCTCACCATCAAGTAAGATCTCTGGCTCGACGATGGGTACCAACCCATTGTCCTACAAGAATGAGCAAGAAACTTTAACCATTATTCGTCAAGCTTATAATATACTGATATTTTGAAAGGAATTTACACTATTAGTGCAATTTCACCTATTATAGCTACCTTATTTTCATGTTAGCACATCAGACTTACTATAAAGAGTTACCTGCTATTGTATAGATTAATTAACCTGATATTGTAAAAAAATCTATACAGTTTCAATGCACAAAACTTTAACATAAACTCTTTAAGATTTGTGTGTTTCAGCTTCTTCTATATATACATGCCAACTTACCTGAGAAATGGCAGCATAGCGAGCAAGACCCCAGGCTGCTTCCTTAACTGCAAGTGCAGAAGGACCATTGGGTATGCTCACAACAGTACGCCTGTAAAGATTCACAATTAAGAAGATAAGTTGTTCTTCAAGTTAAGCAATATTGTTTGTGTAACATGCAAAAGAAAGATACACTACCATTTGGCGAAACGGGCACCTTGTTGGTAGTAAGCAGCCGAGCGGGAGGCAAGGCCATCTAGACCTTGACACCATGATTCATCGTTTGAGCCAGCCAAGGGAACAAGACCCTGTGAATTTTCAAACTCTTAGCAATGCATGACCAAAGAAACTTAGACCTTTTAAATCACCAAGGTTAGATAGAGCTTTTACCTTGTCAACCTTAATACCAGGAACAATGTTCTGCTCAACAAGCACATCAACCATTTTCTTTCCTTCGACGGTTGATTGATAAAGTGTCTCCTCAAAGAGGATGGCACCTGAGATGTAGTCCCCAAGTCCAGGAACTGAAACAAGTAGAGTCCTGTACGCCTGGCGGTTAGCCTCAGTGTTCTCCAATCCGATTGAAGCTAAACGCTTCCCGCAGGTAGCATTGGACTCATCCATCGCCAAAATTCCACGACCAGGGGATGCAATAGTTTTCTACACTCAATTCAGTCGTTTAAATCAGCCACATATGCTTCATTCATCTCAAGAAAGTTCTAAAGAAAGGCTCACTACTTTTAGAAAATTCTTACTGATCTCAGGATAGCCCTTATATATATATATATATATATATATATATATCACTTTATCTTGGTAGTAAGTTTGAGCAAAAACAAACAATACCACTATAATAAAAATGATCAAGAACTGATAATAATGCATTCGTTCATCTTTTTATCAAGAAAAAGAAAGAAACACTAGCAAAACACTCCTCTACGGGAGTGGCAAATAGACAGAGGCAGATGGAGTGTATTGTTTATGGATTCAGCAACACTTAATATTTCAACACGGAATATAACTACACAAAACACTAAAATTTCTGCAATATCAAATTTTGGACCTATAATTTTAGAAGTAGAAAGAGTTCAACGCTAAGTAACAGTACGGTTGAACTTATCAAGTTTAAATCATACAACTGCCTCTGCAAATAAGGCCCAAGAAAACAAGCTCATCTTCATAGTTGCATATTACCATGCTTTAAAATATAGCTAAGCAGTTAAAAGAACATTTGGACAGCTAACGTGCATGTTGTGACTAAGTAAAACAACTACTACATGAAATAGGAAGAGAATTAAAGTGTGTCACTCGCGATACATAAAATAGTTCAGTCGGACCTGCTGCTCCTGAAGTTAAAGCAAATGAAATACAGTAGCCAGATAGGAAAATGTTATAAAAGAGCACGTACTGCGGTTTTAACGAGCTCATCGGCATAGGAGCTAGCACGGACAGTAAGAGCAGAGGGAGCAGCTGGCTGACAGCGGACGACGGAGACTGATGGTTGGCGGAGGGACTGCCCTTTTACAAACTCAGTCTTGTCAAGGACTGGAGATGTCTTGAGGAGAGATGCTGATGCCATTTTTTCTTTCTTTCCTTATCTTTTCTCTCCTCAGTTACGAGAGAGCCCCATGCTCACTTCATTTATAGTTCCAGGAAGATAATATCATTTGAGGCCAGTATACTTTCACCAATCAGCACGTGCCAGTTGGCTTGATAACTTGCTGACGTGCACTACTTTTGTAGGAATTTGCAAACCGATGGTTGGTTTTCATTGGTTTACTCCTTTTCCTTATTTTCCTTATCATTGTTTTTATCATTTAAACTAGCAGTGTCACAAAAATTAGCTCCTTTTTGGAACTTTGTAAAACCATAAATATGGTTGCACTAGAGGACCTCCAATTCTTGCCAGTTAACCAATCACTGGACCCATTAGATTTGAGGCTATGGTTGTATTAAAAAAAACACAAGAATATAAAAATTCCTAATGCAGCCTAATTTGGGTTCTGTTGAGTGGCGTCAAGATTTAAACGAATCTCGACTTTTAATTAAAAGATCCACCACCCTGTTTCAGCTTCATTACTCGAAATAATTTTTCCATATTAGCTAAAATACACGATTTTTTTCCATACAAAGTTCCAAAGAATCTCTTTCGTAAAAATCGTTGGTTAGTAGCAAGTTCCTCTAGCTTTATTTCCTAGGAAGAAGGCAAGCTGCTGCATTTGAACGATCAAGGGAAGACGTATACTTCCTTTGCAACATGCATGGGTCCTCATGAAAATCTCCACATAAATTGGCATTAAATTCACATATTTTTCTTCTCTTTTGCTTGTAACATCTGAAGAATGTTTGTTGACAATGTGACCATTACATTCGGGTCCATCATACCCAAAAGATCCGCCAATATATTCCACCTCTAATCAAGGAAAAGTGAGCACATTATGAATCTCATAGCACGTCAATAGGAGCCCAAGAGATTCAGGGATGGCCCATAAATTCAAGATAACAATGCCATGACTCAAATGATGATTGGAACGCATCTATCCTTTTCTTTGTTTCTTCCCTATTAACTGTTTGTTTACGCTCCTGTATCCCTATCACATCCCATTAGGAATTCAAGCAATCAAATGCTAACGAGGAGGGAGTTGCAATTCTTGTACTGCTAACAACATTAAATATAAGCATCAATGGTGTGTATATCATGCATGTGAGGCCTATATAATGGGAGTGGAAAAGGAGACCTTACACTTTGCACCTGTCTTAAAATGACTAAGAAAGAAGAAGCTTTCCTTGTACAAAATCTGCAATACTAGGTTTGGTAAACATCATGAGTATTTCGCTTAGGAACTATTGTTGTGTGACAATACTTGAGCTATTACTCGAGCAAAGGAACCAAGATCACACTAGAAATCCAAACACGTTCTGTGAAGGTATCACTTGATAAGAGAAATCATTAAACATGGAGACATTGAGATTCAAAAGGTAAATGGAAAAGAAAATGCTTCGGACTCATTCACTAAAGCTTTTAGTGCAAAAGAGTTTGACAAGCACTATTGAAAATTGGGAATGAAGTACAAGAGCTATTGGCTCTAGTGCAAGTGGGAGATTGTTAGGGATATAGTAGATATGCCCTAGATCCAATATCATATTTGATGATTTGAACATATTTTTCTGAACGTTGATATAAAAATATGTGGAATCTGATATTCTTTTATCATTATTATTAATTGCTTGATTAATTTGATAAGGTCCTTGATTAAATTTTGAGATTTGTCATCATGATGGAGATCAAATGAGAGTAAAGTTTCTTATAATTTAATCTAAATTTTGTTCTTGATCGTAGGATTATTAATTTGGACATTAGTAATCTGGTTAGATCAATATTTATGTGATCGTCTTTATGTGATAAAGATTAGTTGATCTCATTAACTAAATCACATAGATAGATGATGCATATAGAGATATGATCATTGAACCGACTCATTGGATAATTCCTAATGGTTAGAATTACCATAAACTGTCAATAGGATATTCTCTTGAAGAATGTGATCGTCATAGTAATTGATAAGTTATTTATTGTGCTTTGATACCAGACACCTACGGCCCTAGGGCGATAGTTGAAAGGATATTGGGTATGATTAAATGCTTGTAGTATTAGTGATTGATCAAGATGGAATCTGTCAACTCTTGGTAATGAGTTTCCATGTTGTCATCAATTATAAACGACCAAATTAAGACCTTGGCCAGGGCAATTGAATGAAAGAAAAAAAGAGTTTCTTAGGTCATTCATTGGTCGATTATATTTGACATGAACACATAGTTGGTCGCCTATATGGATTTGACAGTTGAACCATATCCTAGGGTGATCCAGAGCTATAAGGACAGAAGGAATTACTACATTATTCTTCTACTGGTTCTTGAGAGTAAATTGTATACTTCATTCTATCCGGTCATTAAAGAGTATTGCTAGACGCCACCCTTGATTAGTATATTGATGTGATCAATTTACTACCGGCTTAGTATTGAACCTATGGGGTCATACTAACGAGTGTTCTGATCTTTGCTAAAGGATTAATTACTTTACTATTTGATAATTAAATTAAGGAATTTAATTAGTCAAATAAATTTAGTTATTAGTCCAAATGAAATATTATTATATTCTTTGCTAGAACAGAGGATAAATTAATATTGTGAACAAATTGAAGTTTTCTATTTGGAATAGAAAGTTATATCTATTGAATAATATTAAGTTGCATATATAATATTAATTATAATCTAATTTAGAATTGGATTAGAAAGTCCACAACGTGTGGCTTCCATAAAACCCATTTGGATTGGGATTAAGTTTTTCTACACGAAAATACAAAATTGGATTAGCAAATTGAAAGTAAAAATTGCGCGAGGCACCCTATTTGGTCGCCCATTTAACCTATACCCGCTTTTTTAAAAACTTTTAACTTGTACCCACTTTTTAAATAACTTCAGCTCCCCTTTCCCTCGCTGAGCTGAAGTTCACCAGTTAAGTTGAAGTTCGCCAGTTATAAAGACAACAACTTCAACATGCGGGGCTGAAGTTCCCCAGTTATAAAGACAGAACTTCACTCTAGAGAACTACAGCTCTAGAACTGAAATTTTGTCTTTGTAAACTGGGGAACTTCAGCTCTGTATGCTGAAGTTGTTGTCATTATAACTTGGGAACTTCAGCCCCGTATGCTGAAGTTTCCCATTTACAAAAGACAAAACTTCAGCTCTGTATGCTGAAGTTATTGTCATTATAACTTGGGAACTTCAGCCCCGTATGCTGAAGTCCTCATTTACAAAAGACAAAACTTCCCCAGTGTAACTGGGGGAACTTCAGCCCGTATGCTGAAGTTTTTGTCTTTATAACTGGGGAACTTTAGCCCGTATGCTGAAGTTCCCCATTTACAAGACAAAAACTTATCTCTAGAGCTGAAGTTCTTCCTCATTTACAAAGACAAAACTTGAGCTGAAGTTTCCCATTTACTAGAGCTGAAGAGTTCACCAGGTACGTCTTAGATCCGATCTTTGACATAATAATAAATTTTAAACACGAAAAGTTCTGCCTAGGATTGTTATTGTCTTCCGCTGCGTGTTACGAACATCTATATGCAATCCAACAGAACTAATAAATATTCAGCAGGCATTGTACTAAGTCAGTAGTTGCTGATAATCATATGATCATAATTCAAAAAACAAAATAAAATAAGGTAAGGGACTTTGTCATTCACTCAGAGTAAAGAACGGAGTTTGCTCTTTAGCTAGTCATAAATGAAATATATCGTAGGGAAATGACAACTTGAAGAGTTGGACCTTCTTCAGTTGGAAAGAGAAGCGTGAGAGATACAAGGAGTACGGGAAGGCAATGGAAGTCTTTATTATCACAATTGCAGCTGGTGTTCTAAACCTGTTTGTGACAGCCTGCAGAGCACGTGATTGTTTTTACTTCCTTGATTTTCTTCTTAATGTCAACTCTTAGGTTCTTTCTCTTGTAGAACTTCTGCATGACTATTTTGATTCAATTGCATCCACACTTGGCTTGTGACCAGCATGCATTTGTTCTAGGAAGTTTTTAGCGGCATGTATCTCACCCTCTCGAGCTTCCCTGCATATTCCAAGTCGTTTGCACGGATCTCATTCATTCTGGGAAAGATAACTGCAGTTGAAGAAACAAGACACATACAGAAGAAAATACATCAACAAGAGTAACCAGAAAGAAAAATAATGGAAACGTCAATTATTGACCATTAAGAAATCAACGAGTAGGACATCACAACTCATGAGGAAGAGGTTATAATTGGGGAAAGCAGCTCATAAATGAATAGAAAGAAAATGTGTAATGTCTGAATCAGGACGTTGAATTCCCAATAGGATCAACTCACTGAAAGGAAGGTAAACTATTTGAACCTCACACATAACACTCTTTGAAGGGGTCAGTATTCAACTCCGAGAATAATGTTTAGTTTGGAAAGTCAGTGATTTGTCATCTAGCAAGGAACCTACAATAACTAACCATTTTCCTAGATCGTCTACATCAATTGTATCCGAGTCCACAAAGTGAAAACGTCTCAAAGAACCACTTAATATAATTCGAGTATTTGAAGACCTTCATGCTCAGGTACCTTTGTAGAATAATATGCTCCAGCTACTCATGCCTAAACACTGTGGCCAAAATTTTTGTTGAGGCAGCTAGTCCATGACAATCCCGATGGACAAAACTTTCGATTTTTCCCAGCTTAACTCTTTAATCTATCTGTATTGCCAAAGTCCCTGAAGGCTCCCCTAGAGGCTTAGCCCTCTTACTCCACTCGAGTCTGAAGTTAAGCAGCTTTTAGGGACTTGCCAGTGATCAAGTGTAGCAACTTGATCTGCCCATAAATGCGACAAAGATTAATAAACACACCCAAAGTAAAAGAAATTGATGGTAACCAGATGTATGACACAGAAGACTTCCTCATCAACAATATATAAACTTGGTAAACAAACACCTGACCCAATATAAGTGTGACAGAACAAATAAACCATAATTCTAATTAGTACATAGTTGATATCTCCTTGCCTCAGCATTGGACGGATAAATAGATTTAATGGGTACAGTAGTCTTACTTATATGACATCTTCCAGTATAATAAAAATCTAAATCTGTTGCTGGGGAAAGAAAAAAGCTAGTAAGTATTACCTTTGAACCTCAATAAAGGGAACCTATAATGATAATTTAAGACAATGCAAATCCAGAGAACAACATATTCAACAAGGTAAAGATTATGTGAAGACTGAATAACATATTCACCTAGCATTGCATCCCATAGACTTATAAACAATAAGTTCCAATGTTCCATACTTACTATAAAGGGTAGCCTAGCACATGAAGCTAAACAAGTGTGAAACTTTTTGCCTGAAACTTACATATGGGCAGAAGCACATTTTGGAATGTATAAAGAAAAATGACTACAGTAATCCCACTTCATAAAGCTTCAATCTTTTTCTATTTATTTTGTTTTCGTGAAGTTTCGGAAGGTAATAATCTTACGAGAGGTAATGAGACAAAAGAAAAATAATCAATTTTGATGGAATGTGAAGATATGATTATTATGCTAATAGAGTGCCACAAGTATGTTTGGGCATTTGCTATGTGGTATGCATACTTCGGGAGACTAATTTTCACTATCTCAACTCAATTAACACCCAGTCTCTCCGCCTGGCCACCTCTAAATCCCATTACCAACTCTCAAAATGCGAAAAGATAAACGGTTTTCTAATAATGGAAATTAAAACAAAATCTGGCAAAGAAAATCCACAGACCACAGGTAAGGAATTGAACTTTGCTGCGTTCGTCTCCAATTGTAGATTATAAAGTATGAAAATCCTAATAATAACTCCGTTGTAGTCTAGTCGGTTAGGATACTCGCTCTCACCCGAGAGACCCGGGTTATTCCCGGCGACGGAAATACCCCTTTTCTGATTTTCATGTATAGTGACAGTGATATAGGACAAAAATTAAATTCTTAAAAAGAGATACTCTATGGGATCCTGTAATTGGACATAGTATTTATCTTCCATGCTCCATATTTGAGGCCAGAAACACCAAACTATTTTGAATTCGGAGCTTTTACATCTATACTTATTTATTGGATCATGTTTTAACTTATATCCGCTTTACAAAAAAAAATTACAAGCGTACCAACTTTTCGCATAAACTTCAGACATACGGACCTGAATTAACAAAGGCAATCAGACAAACTTCAGTTTGGCGGCGCCTGAAGTTGTAAAAATTAAGGTATAGGTTAAATAATTTTAAAAATATGGGTATAGGTTAAATGAGGTAGACCAAATAGGGCGCCCCGTGCAATTTCTACCCTGAATTCTTGTATGTGCCAATTTTACTATTTTACATGTTAGTTTCATAATTTTATATATTTATTTTGTAAATTAAATAATTAATTTTTATAAATTGGGCAGAGTTTGTGTTTGATCTATCAGTATAAGAGATACTTAAACAACAAGGATACTACGCTAAAAGGCTCTACATTTTACTACGCTAAAAGAGTACTATATTACTAGTCTTTAAGCAAATAAATAATCTAAACTAGATAAAAACAACAAATACATTTTAATCACAAAACATTCACGAAAATACATATAAAACAGTAAAAAAAATTATTAACAATTTTATTAACAAATAATAATGATTTCTCAATTTTTACATATTTTATTAGAACACTAATATCTTAGTCCGGATAAAAATAACATACCAGTTTAATCACAAAAAAAAAATACAAAACAACTAATATGCCTTATTTATACGAGTTTTGACATAAACTAAATCGGAATTTCTCGATTTATGTTTTTCGGAAGGTTGAAGAATTGAAAATTTGAATCTGAAACAAGCAAACCACAATAATAGAAGGCTTGGCTAGGATTTGTTACCAACACTCTTGTCTTTTTGTGGGACGGGTGGGGTCCACTCAAACTTTTTATCGCAAAAATTGGGGAAGGGGGAGGGGGGACCGCTGCTCTGTTTTATTAAAAATGGGGGAAGGCTTCAGGTTCAAAACGTGGGGGAAAGGGAAGGGGAACGTTTTTTATCTATGTATAGCGCGGTATATATATCGCGCTATGCATAGCTGTCTTATCAGCTTCCAGATATAACGCTGTTATTAAATGCGTTATATGTATAACGCTCTTTTAAAGAGCGCTATTTACCGTGAAAATGGTAATTACAAATAAATTTGATAGTGTGGTTCTAAAAATATGTGATTTATTTTAATACCAGTCGTTAGGCAATAGATGCTAAATATAGGTGAAGAAAGTGCGATAATGATAAAGGGAATCAGAGATATGCAGACTGAGCTACTAAGGGACGGGGTCTCGAGTTGATCGAAACAGGGCCTCGAGGCTGAGCTCGAGAGCTTGACGGAGAGCGGTCGATGAGGGATTAACTGCTTAACGGGCCTCAAAAATGGCCTCCTTATGATAAATAATAAGCTATAAATGAAGAACTATAAATGAAACACAATAAGTGGAAGCAATAAATCAATAGAATAATAGTAGAGAATGTTTAAGTTGGGAAGCAGAGAATGTTGTTGTTCTTGTATTGAGTATCATGCCTCCTACAAAATGACAATGGTCCCCTTTATATAAGAGGGGGAATTCCAACATAATACATGTGTAATTATTGTAAAGAGATATGGATGGTACAACCATTTAATGCCACGGTACGGGCTTGTATTATCTTGTGTACTTTGTCAATTGTAACCACATGCCCCTTGGGAATTTCCCGCCTTTCCATGCTGGCCTTCGATATGTATTGATACCAGAGCTCGGGCCTTCGATTCTTCTAAGCGTCGAAATGGCCATAAAATCGGGCTCTCCGATTTTAGCCGTATACAGATAGTCCCCGCGTTTCTTAGAATGAAATGATAAGGAACGATCTTGAATTCTTGGCTCCTCGGTGTCTTCATCATGACGTCAGTCACGTGAGGTCATCAGCTTATGTGACAGGAAGGCTGTGCAGAGCACGGTTCTCGAAAAACCCTTGAACCGCTACTTGTCGCCCTTTCAACTTCTCCAATACTCTTGAAAAAACTTCTATAAATATTCCAACCCTTCTTTTTCAAATTTTCACCCTTCGTTAACACCTTAAAACCCCCACTTAGCGGCTTTCGCTTTCTTCGCCAGTTTTCTTCTTCTCATTCTGAAATGCTAATGCAGTTATGGCTAAGATTTCTAAAACGGTCCCTCAAAAAGAGAAAACCTCTTCTTCTTCACGCTCTTCTAAAAGCGCAATGACAGTCTCCCCTCGCGCTGAGGAGTGTCTCCTTGTACTTTATGAAACGTCATTTGAGGCTGATAAATCTTTGTGGGTAGCGGGCCGACGTGAACCCATGCCTCGATACGTTGGTTCGGCGACTGATAATGAAGAGGTGAAGGTTGATTGTCGTTGGTAAAAAGCGGCGCCGGTAAAAATCCCTCCATCTGAAGGAGATATAGCTATTGATAGAGTTGATCGGGCTATTCTTTGGCGGGGAGAAGATAATTTGGAAATACGTCCTCGTGTCGCAGATAAATAATGATGTTGAGAACTGCTTTACCAATTCTTCTTTTCCCTGAATCCGAGTCCAAGTAACTTCACATATATGTAATATTTTTTAAGTGAAAATTCCTATGGGAATCTTAATATCTTCCCGCTTGAAGTTCTTGAGTGCTTTCCTAATTTAGGGGGCAGCACGAGTAGTGATACTGGCAAAAGCGTAGCCAAAACTGCTCTTGGCCCGGGAATCCATTTACGAGACGTTGGAAAATATTCTGAAGGGAAGATCCGGTGAGGATGCTAGTCCCGAGGGGGTTGATGAAGACAAAGTCCCCGGGGGGGAGAAGACGAAGTCCCGAAAGAAACTACAGACTAGGTCCCAAAGAAGGTAGATTAGGTTTTTACTTGTTCTCTTCTTTGTGTAAGGGCTCCAGGCATGAGCCTTGTAAAATACACCTTTGTGAATCTTCACTATATATAAAGGTCTCTGTTCTTTGCCATTTCTTGTCTTTTCTTTGCTTTTCAGAATAGATTGTGATGCATGTTGATAATTCGTCCGTTTGGACTATTAAAATAAACCCTTAGGTTTCTGTTCTTGACGGGTGATCGGCGGTAGTCGATAGCTGTCCGTAGGAGGTTCGTTCCTCGAGTCAAAGGAATGCTTCGGGAAAAGCTGATTTAAAAACCTCGAGATATGATTTCGTAATGCCCGAGAAGATAGCTTAATCCAGTCGATCAGGACTGTCAAGCTCGAGGCTGATCTTCTAAATGTGAAGGTCCACAAGAAAGTGGTTGTTTACTTGAAAGATGTTGTCGATGCTCGGGCCGAGCCAAGGGGAGCTTTCACCAAGGAGAGGAGGGGCGATAAATATGCCCGATGCAAGTCCTGGAGGGAGACCCTTGAGGAGATACATGCTAGGGGATTTGACCTATCTGAAGAGATAAAGCAGGTCGAGGCGGATGAGATCGACGCCAAGTTTTTCCTTTCTTCTTAAGCTGATGTTGATACTTTAAGGCCGCCGTGGGAGCTAGTCCGAGGGGCCTTTGTGGGAGCTGGTCCCGAGAGTAGAATACATTTTCTGCTTTGCTGTTTGCATAAGACTCATGTGGGAGCATTGTAAATATGTATTTGTAATACACATATATGTATATATATGAAATATTCTTTGATTTGATTTGCATGTTGGTAGTTAGCCCGACGAATTACACTTTTGAGATGAAACCCTTGGGGTTATAAATTGGCCCCGAGGCTCTGGCGACTCGGGCTCTTATGCTTTTTTGGCCCTGAGGCGCTTTAGTTAACCGTATCGGGATTAGTCTCCGAGTCGGGTTGCGATTCGAGCTCAACGGCCCTCAGGTTTTCAAATTGGCCCTGAGTCACTTTGTGTCAGTATGACTCGTAGCTGGCGACTCGGGCTCTTACGCGTAAGGTCGATACGACTAGCTGGCGACTTGGGCTCTTACGCTTTTTTGGCCCTGAGGCACTTTAGTTAACCGTATCGGGCTTAGTCTCTGAGTCGGGTTGCGACTCGAGCTCAACAGCCTTCAGGTTTTCAAATTAGCCCTGAGGCGCTTTGTGTTGGTATGACCCGTAGCTGGCGACTCGGGCTCTTACGCGTAAGGTCGATACGGCTAGCTAGCGACTTGGGCTCTTACGCTTTTTTGGTCCTGAGGCGCTTTAGTTAACTGTATTGGGCTTAGTCTCAGAGCCAGGTTGCGACTCGAGCTCAACGGCCCTCAGGTTTTCAAATTGGCCTTGAGGCGCTTTGTGTCGGTATGACCCGTAGTTGGCGACTCGGGCTCTTACGCGTAAGGTCGATACGACTAGCTGGCGACTTGGGCTCTTACGCTTTAGGTTGGTACAACCTTTAATGTAAAGGGTGACTTGTATCTTAAGCATTAGGTTGGAACAACCTTTAACCGGTTCTTTTCGAAGTTTTTCGAAGCAAATTGAGGCATGTGATTTTATGGCAACAGTCGGACGTCTCCGAGTTGCGTTAGTTTGGCCGAAGCCTTTTATTCCCCGATTGAGATAGCCATGGCGTCTATATCGAGGGTATGCCTTTTGGGTCTTACAAGTTCGATATATAGCCTTGACTTTGGTATGGGGTTTATGCCTGTTTTAAGGTCTTACAAATTTGTACATGCCTTGCTCGAGGTCTTATAGTTTTGTTGTTGCCTCGTGGAGGGCTTAGGAGTTCGAAATTCCCGGCCCTGAGGTCTTACGGCTTCGAATTTGATAACTTGATGAGCCGACTGTCGGTGGAAGTCCCCGAGTCAGAACTGATGTTGCCTTGAGGAGGGATTATGCTGTTGATATTGCCTCGTGGAGGTCTTATGAGTTAGAATTTTCCTGCCCTGAGGTGTTACGGCTTCAAGTTTTATAGCTTGATGAGCCGACTGTCGGGGATAGTCCCCGAGCCGGAATTGATGTTTCCTCAAGGAGGGCTTATGAGCTCAAAGTTGCCTGCCCTGAGGTCCTATGGCTTCGAGTTTTGGCGACTCGGTGGAGTGACTGTCGAGGACAGTTCCTGTGTGCTTGCTAAATTTTTGGCCCTAGGGCTGTCTCTTGTAAAAATGGCAAACTTCTTTGATGTGCGAAATGTTTTGATGATATAAGGTACTTCTCTGATTACTTGGTACAAGTATACATGCTTTTTCCATCGAGGGTTCGATTATTCTATACGAACACGGTTCATTCGACCGTTTGGTCTGATACATCATTCTCCTGTCGAGACCCTCTTTGGCATATTTCAGTGATCTCCTGGGGGATGCCCCTCAGTATTCGAGGTTGATCGAAGATAATCCTTAAATATTTGGTGAGTTCTCCTTAGGTAGCTGATCACGCTCAACTATGTCTTATAAAAGACTAAACGGGCGTTGCAAATATAATCCGGGGT
>MDKJ01073022.1:0-22839 GCA_005239525.1 Nicotiana knightiana
ATTCGAACTTGTCCCTGTTCAGCCATATCTGAAATAGGACCAAGGAAATAATAAGAATGGCTATAACCACTCAATGTGACAATATATGTCACAATACCTCGTAGAAGTATATTAATGTAAGAGATATGGCCAAAAAAAATTATATTAAGGAGACAGCGAGTTCTAATAAGGCCATAATTTCTTGTAATCACATGATCAAAATCACAGAGAAATAGATAGCTTCAATTTATATCTCTGCAAATAGTGTTCTTTAAATTGAAAGTTAAAGCACAAAATATTTTACCAACAATCTCTTGTTGGGTCTTAATTGACCAAAGAATTTCTAGAAATCTTTATCTAGAATATTCATCTCTGCCTTTAGCTTTGTTTATCAACATATTTTTTTTTAACACATGAAGCCATAATATTGTGAAACTGATTCCTTTTTCATCTTAAACCGTTGCCAACTTTGAACAAGTTATAAGGCTAAACCCAAACTTATTGAAAGCAACCCAATTTCAAATCGGAAAGAGACTTGTAAACAATCAAAGCAATATAAATTACTAATAAGTATCGAATATATTATTAAATACAGTAACGGACCAATTATGGGGTATATCTAATAGTTTCACAAGCCGTTAACTTGAAACTTTTTGTTAATAACATTGACACTGATTAATATTAATAGTGTATTCATCTCAATAGAACACACTTTAAATGCTCTTGATACCAATTTTAGATCATCACTCTGTAAAATAAAACACCAACAAACTACAAAATAATATTACTGGACAGCAAATAAGATTGTGATTCCCTTCAAAAAAAATTGAACTTAACATTGCTTCCTTGGCAACACTAGCAAACTAATTAAAGTTTATAGTGGGATGATATAAAGATATTACTATATATCTGCAAACATTACTTTAGCAGACATGAAAGTTAAAATCAAAACATGACTAAATCAACGCAATTATTCACGGAACCAATTCCTTTGACGCAAACTGTCAACGAAATTTTGCGGCACCGTAAAAAAAACTATAAATCTATTTAATTTACTCCATGTTTAAAGAAACAAGGAATACCGGTGGCTCTGATACCAATGATAGATTAAAAATTGTGGGGCGAGAACAACATTAACGTACCTGTCAACGCAGCGGAAGAATAGTTGAACTCACCACCTAAATAATTTCCCCAAATCGAACTTTGAATCACTAGGAAACAAAGTTAATCTTCCACTAATTAAATGCCCTTGCTTGTGTGTGTTTTTGTTGGAGAAGAAGAAAGTCAGAGAAGAGAAAATTCTTACCGTACCCAGTTCTGTATTTCCTCCTTCACATAAATAGGCAGAGTAATAGCGGTTAAGGAAGATAACACACCATTTACCCATTTTTGCACGTTCAGTTTAGTGAGTGTTTGTGGTTTAGTAGTAACTTCCCTTAACCTCTCTCCCTTATCTCTCCTAACCGGGTCGTGTCCGCCCACATGGAGCGACCCATGACCCATAATCCAACAGACCTAGACCCACAAATTTGTCTTTTTGGGATAGCCACCTCGAGCCGCAAAAGCGCGTACCATGTGAACTTGTGTCATGCCTTATAAAAGCTTTTCACTTTCCTCTCCCATTCCGATGAGGGATTCACCTAAAGTAACATTTGTACCCCTTCTTCAGAAACTTGCCAGCCTAGAAGCATGTCAGTCCTGCTTGACCCGGTCCTAATCAGCCCGCCTTCCATCATGGGCATCACAAATTATTTGTGCATTACTTGAGGTTGTGAAATTATAGCAGAGAGTCTTAATTAAAGATTTCCATTCATGATCAGATGATATATTTTATCTTTTAATGTTCAATACATATAAATAGTTTTTGAGAACCTTTTTTTGTATAATTTTTATTTCTATGATCAAACACTGTACCTTTTAATGGCTCCAATGTCGTTAGTTATGCGTTGCTTGGTCCATCTCCTATGATATATTGAAGGTTCTCTACGTAGCATGTCATGAACATCACCAATGGCGTACGCAGAGTTTTTTGCAAAACGTGTCCATATATGAAAAAATAGACAAATCATTGACAACACGAAGAATGAGAAAAGAAACAAGACAACGGAAAAGTAAACATCTAATTTACTGGGATTGATCCTGAATTGTTGGAAACTAAATTAAGATTAATTAGTATTTTTAAGTTGTCTAGGATTTAATATTTGATAGTTTATTTAATTCATGTCTAGTTAGGTTCTGTTTACCAATTTTATATTGGAATAGGTTTTTGGTTTTGTAGTATTATAAATAGGGGTGCTACTACTTGTTTTTCTTATAAAGAGATTCAAGAGCTTAGGAGTTGTGAAAAAGTCTCATATCACGTTCTCTCCCTAGTTTAATAAATTTCTTCGATATAGGCTTTGTTAAAAATTTTGCTTGTGCCTAAATTATTCTTGGGGTATTTCAATCCTTCAAATTAGTATCAGAGCCTGTGTGAGATTCTGTCAGAGTCGGTAGAGATCCTGAAAATTATGGATACTCCATATTTACATGATTGCAACGTTTTCAAGTTTGATGGCAAAAATTATTTTGAAGACTGACATCAATATATGAAATGTTTTTTCAATGTTGTTGGATTATGACCCATTATTGAAACAGGATTTGAGGAACCCCCAGAAGGTACAACATTGACAAGTGATGCAGCTAAGCAATTAGAAAAAAAATAGACAATTGGATTATAAGACACGTTACTATCTCACCAGCAAGGCTGAATTACATGTATCTAACAAACTTTTGCACGCAAAATCAACAAAGGAGGCTTGGACAATCTTGGTAAATTCACATAGAGGTTCCGCCGAAGTAAAGAAAGTCAAATTGCAAAAGTTAAGGAGACAGTACGAATTAGCCCAAATGAAACCAACAGAACCCGTTAAAGAATTTATTACAAGAATTACTAATATTGTCAGCGGCATGAGGACCAATGGAGAAGTACTAGATGAAGTTAAAGTGGTTGAAAAAATATTGCGGTCCTTGAGTATAAAATTTCATACGAAGAAGGTGGTTCTTGAGGCTACCAAAGATCTTAGAACTTTTACACTTGATGATTTAGAAAGTGAATTGGTGACATATGAGATGTCCCTGACTCAAGACACACCCGAAATAGTGGAGGAGGTGTTGCAAGCAAAGGTAAATCAACCTAAATCAAAAGAAGAGACAAGTTATCCTAAAGAAATAAATCAAACAGGCCAGAATTTCAGAGATAGAGGTCGTGGTAGAAGCAACTTTCGAGACCGTGGTAGAGGTCATTTTTCTTATCAACAAAGAAATAGTAACAATTTTTGGAAGGAACGACAAGGTCCTCAAAATTTTCAAAGACGTGATAAATCTAAGATTCAGTGTTATAATTGTGGTAAACTTGGACATTATGAAAGCAAATGTTGGTCTGATAAATATGGTAATAAAGAAGTTCACACCAAGATGGCTGAGAATAATGGGGATAAACAAGAGACTTTATTGTTTTCTAGTTCTGGGGTTGAAGAAACTAAAGGAAATGAATGGTTTATTTGATTTGGGTTGCAGTAATCATATGAGTGAAAATAAAAAATTATCCACTGATCTGGATGAAATATTTAAAGGTACAGTGAGACTTGGAAATAACGCAAAGGTGCCCGTTGTTGGAAAGGGAAAAATTTGCATTATTGTGGAAGATGGTTCTTCTAATTTTATATCAGATGTGTTTTATATGCCGAGTCTTCATCATAATTTATTGAGTTTGGGGCAACTATCAGAAAAGGGATATGATTTACGTTTTAAGTATAGGATTGGCACAATCAGTGATGATAAATTTGAACTAATTACAAAGTTTAACCTGAACAATAGTCGTCTTTGGCCTCTTTATCTCAATAGTGATGATTTACTATGCTTTAGTTCTATAAACAGTGATGATACTTGGTTGTGGCATCTACGTCTTGGGCATTTGAATTTTGGGAGTTTGAAATTTCTTGCAAGAAAGAATTTGGTTGATGGTTTGCCTTCTATTGATTTTCCTGACAAGAAGTGTGAGTCGTGTATTTTGAGAAAGAAGTACAGAGAACCTTTTCAGAAAGGCAAGGCTTGGAGAGCTAATGTACCATTGCAGTTAATTCACTCATATTTGTGCTCAGTTGAAGTTTCTTCTAATGGTGGTAGTAAGTATTTTATTACTTTCATTGATGATTTCAGCCGAAAGACTTGGGTATATTTTTTGAAAAATAAATCTGATGCATGTGATATTTTTAAGAGCTTCAAAGTTTATGTGGAGAAGCAAAGTGGGTATTTTATTAAAATATTGAGGACTGATAGGGGCACTGAATTTCTTGTTTGTGATGATTATTTGAAGAAGTACGATATTAAGCATCAATTGACATCTAGATATACACCTCAGCAAAATGGTATGGCTGAAAGAAAAAATAGAACAGTGGTTGACATGGTGAGATATATGATGCATTCCAAAAATATTCCAAAAGGTTTTTGGGCAGAAGTTGTTTCCTGTGCAATTTATGTACTAAATAGGTCACGGTCTAATTTTGAAAAAACTCCACAAGAGATTTGGACAGGTAAGAAACCTAATATTTCTCATCTAAAAGTATTTGGTTGTCTTGCTTTTTCTCATGTTCCTGATGCTTTGAGAAAGAAATTTGATGATAAAGCTGAAAAGTGTATTTTTATTAGTTATAGTCATGAGACAAAGGGCTACAAGTTGTTTAATCCAGATACAGAAAAAATGATTATTAGCAGAGATATTACTTTTGATGAGCAGAATTCTTGGGATTGGTCAAAGAAGGATTCTGAACCATCTAGGTCTCAACCAATAATTTCAGTCATAGAGGAAGGAAGTTCTAGCAGACATCAAGAGGAACATGTAGTAGATTCTGTTAAAGAAGAGACGTCCGGTCGCCCGCAAAGACAACACCAATTACCGGCTCGTTTGCAAGATTATGTTGTTGACGGTGATAATGATTTATCTTGATGAAGATATTGTAAAATTTACCTTATTTGCAAATTGTGATCCAAATACTTTTGAGGAAGCTGTTAAAGATGATCGATGGGTTCATGCAATGAATGAAGAAATTTCAAGCTATTGAGAAAAATAATACATGGGAATTGACTACTTTACCACCCTCAAAAAAACCAATTGGAGTCAAGTGGGTATACAAGACCAAGTTCAAAACAACTGGAGCAGTGAATCGCTTTAAGGCGAGATTAGTTGTTAAAGGATACAAGCAGAAGGCAGGTATTGATTACTCTGAGGTATTTGCACCTGTTGCTAGACTTTATACTATTCGTATGATAATTTCTCTTGCGGCCAATAATTGCTGGAAAATTTTTCAAATGGATGTTAAATCAGCATTCTTAAATGGTGGACTTGAAGAAGAAGTGTATGTTGAGCAGCCTGCTGGTTATGTCAAAAGGGGTCAAGAAAATAAAGTTTATAGGTTGAAAAAAAATTATATGGATTGAAACAAGCACCTAGAGCTTGGTACACTCGTATTGATTTTTATTTCATTGGACATGAATTTCAGAGATGTCCATATGAGCATACTTTATATATCAAATTCAAGCCTAGCGGAGATATTCTCATTGTGTGCTTATATGTGGATGATTTAATTTTTATTGGCAATAATCCTAAATTAATTTCTAAGGTATAAGGAGGCAATGATTAGCCCGTTTGAGATGATTGATTTGGTTTAATGTCTTATTTTCTTGGCATTGAGGTATCTTAGTTAGATAATGGAATATTTATCTCTCAGAAAAAATATGCTGGTGATATTCTAAAGAGATTTAATATGGATAAAGCCAAAACCAATTTTGACACCTGTTGAAGAAAAATTGAAGTTGGTTAGAGATGAGACTGGTGACTTTGTTGATCCTACATATTTTAGAAAATTGGTAGGGAGTCTAAGGTACTTGACTTCTACAAGGCCTGATATTACTTATGGAGTTGGATTAATTAGCAGATTTACGGAGACTCCACGACAATCCCACTTGCAAGTAGCAAAGAGAATTTTGAGATATATTCAAGGTACGCAGACTGATGGTATATTTTATTCAAAGACTAATGATAGTAGTCTTGTGAGATTTATAGACAGTGATTGGGTTGGTGATACGATACAAAGGAAAAGTACTTCTGGTTATGCATTTTATTTGGGTTCTGGTGTATTTTCTTGGACTTCCAAAAAGCAACAAGTTGTTGCTTTATCAACAGCTGAAGCAGAGTACATGGTTGCAACAAGTAATGCTACACAAGCATTGTGGTTAAGAAGAATGCTTGGATGTCTTCAACACAAGCAAAACAATCCTATACTATTTTTTTGTGATAGCAAGTCTGCAATTGAGTTAACAAAGAATCCAGTTTTTCATGGGCGTAGCAAATACATTGATATCAAATTTCACTTTATTTATGACTTGGTTCAAGACAAGGACATAGTTATTGAGTATTGCAAGACTGGAGAGCAAGTTGTTGATGTTTTCACAAAGCCACTAAAATTGGAGTTATTCATCAAGTTGAAGAAGATGTTGGGCATGATCAAATTTGAAGATCTTGATTTAAGGGAGGTTGTTGGAAACTAAACCAAGATTAATTAGTATTCCTAAGTTGTCTAGGATTTGATATTTGGTAGTTTATTTAATTCATGTCTAGTTAGGTTTTGTTTACCAATTTTATATTGGAATAGGTTTTTGATTTTGTAGTATTATAAATAGGGGTGCTACTACTTGTTTTTCTTGTAGATAGATTCAAGAGTTTATGATTTGTGAAAAAGCCTTCTACCACGTTCTCTCCCTAGTTTAATAAATTTCTTCGATATAGTCTTTGTTGAAGTTTTTGCTTGTGCCTAAATTATTCTTGGGGTATTTCAATCCTTCATGAATGCTTTTATTTATTTTGTTTTATTTTCTTTTTCTTTTTCTTTTTCTTTTTTAAATTATCAGCTCATAATATGTCAAAAAAAAATTATGCGTATACAAGTTCAGGAGTTCTTATTCTCATCTTTACTCTTCTTTTTTTTCTAGTTTTGTTTTTTATCAGAGTGCAAATTTAGAGAACTTACAATCACACTATAAGATATAGAAGCAAATCATTCAAATTACTCAAAACCTAGTCAACACAACAACAATATACCCAGTCTTATCCCACACCGTGGGGTTTGAGGAGGGTAGTGTGTATGTAGACCTTACCTCTACCTTGTGAGGATAGATAGGTTGTTTCCAATAGATCCTCGGTTCAGGAAAGCATAGCACCACATTAATGAAAATATAGACAAAATGGGACAGTACCAAAAAGCCATATAAAAGAAATTAACAATTGCCTAGTCCTCCTCTCTCCTTGACCACACCTGCATATATCATAATGAAAAAAGAAATTTGCTCCAGAGTATTTTGAATATCAATAGGAAACCTCTAAGAAGGGTATGTATCAAGATAATGTAAGACTAGTTTATAAATGGAATAAGCAGTCCCGGGGGAAACTTACAATATGACAAATGAATAATAAATTACTTTGTGTTTCATGTTACACAATAATCAAGTCTGGTCTGAATATGATAAGCTGTGTGCTGCAGCCACAAGAAGCAACACCAATTGACTGAAAGCCCCTATTGTAGTATATTTATGGAGGCTATCTAACAGAACCAACTTCCTACAACAAAAATTGCCAATTCAACGATAATGATATTTCACAATTGGAGATCAGAATGTGGAGACGAACAATAATTTGGCAAAGTGATATCAGCGGAGTGGTTTGAGGTGGAAAATTTGGCAGGCCGGTTTATAAGAATTTTTGCTTGCTGCTTGTTCAAACTTCTTGATTGCAACCTCATTCTCTTCTAAGCTGGATTGAACAAAAAATCTAATCCACCAGGATGAGCTCCGCAATTTGGCCTAAACAGAGAAAGATATGCAAGTTTCAACCTTCTGTAACAGAGAACGCCTTTGACCAGCAGGCCAAGATAAAGCAATAAATGGCTACCTTGAACTAGATTGCAACAAGGGGATAGAATCTTTATTCTTTTTGTGTTACTTTTATTTTTCCTAATAGATCAGAAGTACAGGTGCTTCAATAAATCAGGTATCCTAAACGTAATTAGGTGACTAATTGTCAATGCTTAGGCGCAATTAGATTATACTATCGATCTTTATTTTGTTGAATCCACAAACTTTGGTTTTATCAAAAGAGATGGCCAGGCTCGTACGGTTTTCAAACCCTTAAGAGTATCCATATACTTTATATGTAGCTTCTTTAATTCATAAACTTCTGATACGGGACTTTGTTTGCACGCCAACACTCTCCCTCTTGAACTAAGTTCTACAAGGCCATCACCAAGATTCATGGGGTTGTCTTGAGATTAACTGTGCGCCACTCACATCATTTGATTATTTATGGAGACCAAAGCCCACAGGCTTCTTTTGTGTATGGCTGTATGCATCTCCAAACTATGGGTAAAGGTAGTAAACCAGCCCACAGAGTAAAGGCAATACACCGATCCGCTCCACGCTATATCCATGCTCGTCTCGGCAAACCATCGGCTCTTTAACCGGTAGTTGGGCTAAACCAACCCAATAGTACCCTTAACACAGTGTGATAGTTTCCGCTTTTGGTCAGCACAATTTTCTCTAGAAGGCCTTATGCCATTATAAGTAACTTGACACTTTATATGTATCTTCTTTTTCTTATCAACTTCCAATTTGTTACTTTATTTGTACACCTAACAATCAACATCAAGATTCACAACACCAAAAACAATTATAGGAATTTGGTTTAATAAAGCGTATGGAATAAGAAGGATAGATATGCCTTAAATAAATAAAGATGACTATTTTTTGTGATTCTTAAGCAAATAGATAAACATATGATCTTTTGACAATTAAGCACAAGCGAAGATCAGTGACTTACAGGGCGGCCGAATTTTGAGAGTTCTGCCACTTTAGCCCTTTGCTGACCTGGATAACCTAAAAATGCAACCCAATATTTTATCAAAATGTAAATTAGCTTATATTACGCTCAACTATCACCCTAGAAAGAAATACATCCTAACAGCAATTATTATGAAGATTACCTTCCCTCGCATTTCAATGGCCAATCAGATTCTATATGTGACATGTATATTAGCTGAGCTATTTAAGGAAATAGAAAGGCCAAGATTATTCTTGAACTTTACCAGATAAAACAACTAAACCATCAGCAGCCACCCTTGCCAATTCTGGAAGAGTCTTGTTGAGATATTTTGGAGACAAGTAATCCACTGCATCCGACACAATGACGAGAGAGAATGAGTTTGAACGGTAGGGAAGAGGAAACTTGATATCAGCTACTCGCACAATTCCTTTGTAAACAAGACTTCTGCAATTTCCATCAGTTTCATCTAACTCATATGGTTCAACACCCCATGCTTCAGTACCCTCCTCTTTTAACAGTGTAGACACCATAGAACAAGCGTCGGGGCCTACATGTAATACTTTCCGCATGCTGTCGCCATATGCTTTCTTCAATGCAGGTAATGCTCTTTGAAGTTCTGATGTGCATGAAACACCACCTACAAAAGTTTTATTTATAAAAAAGAAGAAGTTAAATAACAAGATTACTGCAAGGTAAACCAAGAGCTGCAATTATTCCTTTGCCAGTACACAAAAACAGTTCATAGGAAATATGAGGAATAGAAAAGCTAACAATAATGCTATTCTGAGCAGTGTATATAAATGAGTAATCTAGAGCTTTTACAAACACCATAACCGGATCTCTTTGCAAAAAAAAAAAGATTTTATTCAAGAGAAAAATAATATATGGGATACTAATATCTCACAGAAAAAGGTACGCCTAATGGACAGAAGTAACAAGGTCTTGATAATACTGTAACTATAGTCTTTCACTTGACCTCCCCTGATAGAAAGAAAATGCTCGGGTAATCATTTTGAGTAGTAATGCAAGATCTGATTAAGGTTAGTGTAGCTGGTTACCTTCAAGTCTACTGAAAGCATCAGCAGCTCCACCTAGACAGAAAATGAAAGAAGTAATTTAGAAGGCACAAAAACAAGATACTGAGCCGGCAATCAACAACAACAACAACATCAACAACAACAACAACAAACCCAGTATATTCCCACAAGTGGGGTCTTAGGAGGGTAATGTATACGCAGTCTAAGAAAATGATGATAGTAGGAAATCCCGCCAAAATTATGTGAATAGAAGAATAAATAGCAGAAGAAATAGTTGTGCAGCCAAGACATGATCCTAACATATAAGAGAAAACACTAACCTGAACCGTGACATAAATAACCAATAATCAACAATGCACCCTGAAAAGTCACAAAGTAATTAGATCAACAGATACTATAGCATTGGGATAATTTAAGATCCAATAAAAGGATAAAAAACAGGACAATTTGATTTGGCAACATTTTCTCAAACTTTCAAAAAGAGCAGCACCATAAAAGCAAAGGAGACTATGCAAAACATGCCCAGAAATGGAATGATAGATATATCAGTAAGTGTAAAGGGACGATATTTATATGCAGAATTAGATATCTATTGGTATATATTGCACCCTCCCATATACTGATGAGCACTGAGATTAAGGAAGGGTGATAGACAAATTTACGGTGTTTGAATCATCAAAATAACATTAAAATGATTTTGTATTTCTTCATGACCTTGCGTCACATTAACATAGGCAAGTGAAGCCATCATTTTCGGTGGCCTCTCGGCCTATCTGCTTAAGCTACTATAATTGGGGGATGAATTGATTGGATACCCAAAATGAAAAGTTTGTAAGTTCCGCACAGATCATGTAGCACTAATAATAATTGGGAAACATAAACAGATGGCAAGTGGTGAAGAAACGAAATTGGCATTTACCACAACCACAAGTCCTATAGACAATAAAGGAGATGGACGTGATTTCGGGTGAAAGGAGCCAACAAACGGAATGCTCCCATCATCTCCAAGACGACGAGAGGTATTTGGCCTTCTTGACATTTTTTACGGAGTTGCAATTACTGAAACATGTTCCACATCAGTTGCAGGTCAATAAGAGTATAATCACAAAAGTTTTGAACACAATATATTGATATTAAAATATTGACAACAAAGTAAATACAAGACTAGGCAACATTAAGAGCTAAATAAGGCCAAGAAGAATTTCTGATGTAAGATGTCCTCTAACAAGAATTAAGTAGAATATGCATTATGCACACAAAATAGCTCTACTTGTAGTGAAGATTGCCATACCCCTATGCTAAGCTTCTCTGAGAATTTCGGAGGTAGACGACATAAAAAGCCCGATTCTTTGTTTAAACAATGAAATAAATAAACGAACGAAAACAAACTATAGCTAAAAATCTTCTTCTTTTTTGGTTTCAAAAGATTCAACGGTCATTTGAATTAAACGTAAAAGGAAACAACACTGTAATCAATCAATATCTATTTGATTCAAAGAAAAATTGATTTTCACCGAAAAGGAAAACAAAAGAAAGAAGGAAATTCTCACACTAGAGAACAACGGATTGCAACTTAAGCATTTATTAGAATCATGTTTGATAAACTAAAGACTAACATATTCCTCCATTACATATTCCTCCATTAACACGGGCGAGGATCCTCTTCTTTCAATTGAAATATACAATTGTATATCCTCCTACTTTGCAAAAATGGGAAATTAGTTAAGTGCATTCCAAACATATGTATAAAAAGAACACATTTTGTTTAATTTAGCCCTTTCAAGATTACTATAACCAGTTATTTTGGTCTGCTGTATTTATTGGTCTGGGCAGGAAAGGACTTATTGAAACTGAATACTATTAAAATGAAGCAGACTGTCCTTGGCTTGACCTAAATATTTATATTTATACTACTAAGTTCCCTCTCACTGCCACAAAAGTATTAGTGGGTGCAGGCAGTGGTACATTTGACATTCTCTTTCAAGTTTCGAGTACCCAAAAATACGACTGAGTCTCATACTACATATACTATGCTAGTACTATATTATATGAAAGGAAAAACTTCAAATTTGGATTCTTGTTAACAGGAATTGGGTATTTGGGTACTAGTTTGAAATGGGGTGGAAAGGAAATTGTGGGGGGGGGGGGGGTAGGGAGTGGGGAGGTACCTGACATGAACACTGAGTGGAGCAGAGAGCGAGATATTGAGGTTGAAACTTGAAAGCTGGGGATCTGGATCTGCTTGTTCTCTCTCGCTACTCTACTAGTTCTGTCCTCTTTTGAGAGGAAAAAAACAAAGAAAAAGAATTATAATAGTTCTGTACCTATTATTTCTTCTGAAAAAAAAAAAAAAAAAGTTTAACTTCTTACGCGGGTAAAAAATAACAAAAAATAAAATTTGCTATCTGAAAAGGAAGACAGATTATCTGTTAAAATGGATTAAAATATATTTATATTGTCAAAATTATTTTTATTATTTGTGTATATAAATTAATCCAATTTTTGTGTTACTCTCTTGTTACAAAAAGATTAACTGATTCAGGGTACAAAAATCCTACATGTCCATTTTTTTTTTGGTTGGTAATTATAGATTTTATATTTACCAGAGAAATATTTACATTATAACAAAACTCCATAAGTTGGACAGGACCCCAACTTTTAAATCATCGTACATGCATGATATCAGCCTTCCTGTTTCGCAATACACTTTTCGATTACACATTTACTATGGGTAATAGTTCATAATCTTGAGTTTTTCATAGATTTTTTTGTTTCCATCGCCTCTGTAATGGACATTGTAAATGATAGAAGTTAGAGTTAGTTAGCTGTCATTTTGTATAGCTTTTAATAACTAGGTGTTGGTTATTATATAACCGACTGTACACTCCTTCTTTAGTTAAGGAAAATCACAGAGCTTTTGTTCTCTCAAGCTTCAATGGCAGAATTTCTACATGGTATCAGAGCAAGGAAGATCAATTCTCTGTAATCCGCTCAAGCTTGCTAGGAGAAGTAGAATTGAAAAAGCGATCTCATTATTTTTCTGTTAATTGAGTTTTTTTGCTTCACCTCGAGTTGGTCGTCAATGGAGGCATCGATGGTAGTGGTGGCGGAAAAGCTAGATCACACGCATCCGTTAATCCTCCAGCCTTCAGATACTCCAGGCTTGATTTTGATTCCAGTTCAGCTTACAGGTTCTGAAAACTATAAAATTTGGAGCAGATCGATGAAGCTAGCTCTAAAACCCAAGCGAAAATTAGGGTTCATTACAGGGGATTGCCTAAAGGAGGCGTTTGAGGAAGTTCTACATGAGGAATGGGAGACTTGTAACGCAATTATGCACTCCTGGATTATGAACTCTGTCTCGAAGGACCTTGTTAGCGGGATCATCTATGCGTCTGATGCACATGCATTACGGGAAGACCTTGAGGAATGATTTGATAAGGTAAATCGTGTGAGGATCTTCCAGTTACACAGAGCAATTTCAAGGCTATCACAAGGAACAAATACTGTTGCAGTTATTTTACCAAACTGAAAGAACTCTGGGCAGAGTATGATGTGTTGGTACCTTCGCAAAGATGTGGTTGTGCAAGGGCAAAGGAACATTCTGTTCAAATGCAGCAACAACAACTAATGAATTTCCAAATGGATTAAATGACACATACGATCAAGCTCGCAGGAAAATCTTGATGAAGACCAATGAACCAACTCTAAACCAAGTGTATGCACTGATTTCTCAAGATGAGAGTCAACAAGCTATGGGAAACTTGTCAGTGACAGACAAATTGGATCCCTTTGCTATGCAGGCAGGTCGAGGCCAAGGATATCGTGGAAGAAAACCATTTTTACAATGTGAGCATTGCGAGATGAAATGACATAATAAAGAGAACTGTTTCAAAATTGTTTGTTATCCAGATGCTTTCAAGGGAAGGAGAGTATATCAGCAAATAGGAGGTCATATGACAGTTAATAATAGACCTGCAAGATGGTTAAAAATAATAGGTATCCAACCCATTAATAATAGGTTGGATAACTGACTTTTTTAAACCGGGTCGAATATGGATAATTACCCATATGATCCATTAGAAAAATGAGTAACCAAATAGGTAACCAATGGGTAAAAAATATAGATAATACAATTATTGAAAAATTATTTCAGTAATGTTCTTCTGTTGCAAGGGGCAACAAATTCATATTAGAGCTTGAGGCTAATATGAAGTCATGAATGGATAATATGGTTACTCATTTTATCCGCCGGTTAACCCGTTTATTACCCGTATTTAAATATGAGTCAGCTCGGATAATTACCCATTTTTTTCCATTACCCGTTTTGACCCGAACCATATCCGACCCGACCCGACTGTTTGTCACTCCTAGTTAATAATGTGGAAGGACCACGAGCATCTGGGAGTTTACAAAGTAAAGGTGATGACTATTTCTTCATTGAAGCTCAATACCAACAAATTCTGACCCTGCTTAACAAGGATGGGACCAATGATAACACAAAGCAACCACAAGCTAATATAGCAGGTACAGTATGTTTATTTACTTCAAATCTTTTTGAATGGATTGTTGATTCGGGAGCTACACATCACATAGCTTCCACTTTGAACCTCTTACATAATATTCAAAGTATAGACAAATATAAAAGAGAATCAGTAAAATAGCCCAATGAAACTAGTGCAGATATAACACATATTGGTAGTTCACAGCTATCAGAAGACAGTATCCTCAAGAATGTTCTATATGTGCCAGATTTCAAGTTTAACTTGATGTCAGTGTCAAAGTTTACAAGAGATCTATTATGTGCTGCAACTTTCTTGCCTGAACTGTTTGTGTTCCAGGACCTCTACACTGGCAAGGTGAGGGGGATTGGTAAGGAAAGTGAAGGACTATACTTGCTGAAAGAAAAGGGAATTGAAAGAATAGTAGCAACTGCTAAGAATGAAGGGAAAACAGGATATTCAAGCTGGATGTGGCACATGAGGCTTAGACATGCTTCAATTCTAGTACTGAAACATCTTTCTTTTTTGAAGAATAAAGTAGATAGAAATTTACATAATAAATGTACTGTGTGTCCCTTGGCTAAACAATCTAGACTTGTTTTTCCAGATAGTGAGCATAGAAGTACTAAGACATTTGAGCTAGTGCACATGGATGTTTGGGGGCCATATAGAGTGCCTACTCATAATAGAAAATATTATTTCCTTACTATTGTGGATGACTATTCAGGAGCTACTTGGATATTTCTAATGCAACTGAAAAGTGAAACTATTATATTCTTGAAGCAGTTTTTGTGCATGGTTAAGAATTAGTTTGATACTTCTTTTTAGATAATTAGAACAGACAATGGAACTGAGTTCTTTAACAGTCAATGGAACACAGTCAAGATCAGGGAGTGATTCATCAGAGTGGTTGTGCTTATACTCCACAACAAAATGGAGTTGTGGAGAGAAAGCACAGACACATATTAGGCACTGCAAGGGCTATGAAATTTCAAGCTAATTTACCAAAGAGATATTGGGGTGAATATGTATAGACTACTGTATATATCATTAATATATTGCCTTCTAAGGTTTTAGGTGGCAGGAGTCCATACGAGTTACTACACAAAAGGAAACCATCTCTTGCTCATTTAAGAGTTTTTGGTTGCCTATGCTATGCAACAAATCTGGTAAAGGAAGACAAATTTGCACCTAGGGCAAGAAAGGCAGTCTTGCTAGGATATTCCTCAACACAAAAAAGATATAAATTGTTAGATTTAGAGACTAACTGCTTTTTTACTAGCAGGGATGTCACATTCAGAGAAACAATATTTCCTTTCAAAGAATCACTATTGCAGATTAATCCATACACAGTGCAATAGAATCAAGAGGATTTCCTATGTTTACAGTAAAATAACAAGTCTATTACAGTAACACCTTATCCTGAGGAGCTTGAGCAACCAAATGGAGTACATGATATGACTAATCACTTGGATCAAACAGCAGAAGACATGTGTGACACTTCAGCAGTTCAAGATGTTTATGATGAAGCAGGACACCAGCAAAGAGACAACATGTCCACAATAGCTGAGGAATCAGTTCATGTTGCTAACACTGATGAAGAAGATCCACATGTTCCTGTTTCACATGGAGTGCCAGCAGCTGAAGAGTCCTTTGTTACAGACACCAGGCAATCCACCAGGGTCAAGCAACCTCATAAATGGATGCAGGATTACATTACCATGATGCCAAAGTCCTCAAAATGTGCATATTCTCTGTCTAACTATTTGTCCTATGATAAAGTCACTCAAAGTTACAGGAACTATTTTCATGCATTCTCAATAATGAAGGAACCTAGATTTTTCAAGGAAGCAGTCAAGGACAAGATATGGATAGAAGCAATGCAACAGGAACTGAAGCTTTGGAAGATAACAAAACTTGGGAGATTGTTTCTCTGCCAGCTGAAAAATCCTCAATTGGCTCCAAATGGGTGTATAAAATCAAGTATAAGTGAAATGGTGAGATAGAAAGATTTAAATCAAGGCTAGTGGCAAAGGGATTCAATCAGTAGGAAGGACTAGATTATCATGAGACATTCTCTTCAGTTTCCAAAATGGTAATTGTGAGGTCTGTCATAGCCATTGCACCCTCTAAAGATTGGAAACTACATCAAATGGATGTGTTCAATGTTTTCCTTCAAGGAGACTTGCATGAAGAAGTGTATATGGACTTGCCACAGGGATTTCAGAAGCAGGGGGACAAAAGTATGCAGATTAATGAAGTCCTTATATGGACTCAAACAAGCTTCAAGGCAGTGGAACCTGAAGTTGACAGAAGCTTTATTGAATGCAGGATTTCATCAGAGTGCTTTTGATTACTCCCTGTTCACCAAGAAGTCTAGAAGGGATATTGTTATAATTTTGATATATGTGGATGATTTACTTATTACTGGGAGCAGCAGTAATATGGTTAGTGATGCAAAAGAAGTTTTGCATCAACAGTTTAAGGTCAAGGACCTAGGGGAGTTAAGATACTTTCTAGGAATAGAAGTTCTCAGATATCAGAAGGGCATCCTGTTGAATCAAAGAAAGTATACATTGGAGTTGATTTTAGAGTTAGGTTTAAGTGGAGTAAAACCATCAGTCACACCATTGGATGTCAATCAAAATCCGACTTCAGTGGAATATGATAAGTCAATTGGGACACAGATAGATGATCTTATAGTAGATGTCACTGGATATCATAAACTCATAGAGAAGTTGTTGTACTTGACAGTCACTAGACCAGACATAAGCTATGTTGTGCAGACTCTTAGCCAGTTCATGCAAGCTCCAAAGAAATCCCACATGGAAACAACAATCAAAGTGGTCAGATATTTGAAATCCGCACCTGGAATGGGAGTTTTGATGCATAAAGAGCCTAAAGATACATTGTTGGGATTTTGTGACTCAGACTGGGCAGCTTGCCCTGTGACTAGAAGATCGGTCAGTGGATATGTGTGAATACCTAATTTTTGCACCATTTAAATGCTCTTAAAGTTGTTAGTGTCAATTTTTCTTCAATCGTTATTTTTCTTATATTTTTATGCATTTTTAATTGAATTTCTTGTCATAAAAATACCAAAATAATTTTCTATACTTTTCTTTTTGTATGTGCTCTTTTAATTGACTAATTATTTGATAAATTAATCAAATTAATTTCTCATATAATTAATTCAATTGTTAGCTAATAAGTTTTATTAGGTTTATCTTTTAGTTGACATTTAGGTTAATTAGATTATAGTTTAATAAGATAGGATTCAAGGAAAATATTTAAAATTAAAATGATTTAAGTGGCCAAAAGTGAAATGGCTAATCCGTAAAAGGGCTTCATCTCGACTTCATCTCGACTTAAAAACACTCATTTCCTTCTAGCATGACGCCAAAACTTATTTGTTTTGGCACCTGCTAAAAGGAAACGTGCGCCTCAATGTCAGACAGTCACAACTCGTTATCCTCGGCATCTCCTTGTCACTTGATTCGTCGTCGAATTTCCTTGATTGGTATAAACCTTACTTCTTCTTTTTTTAATTTAATTATCTTTCTGATTTTTCGCTTTTGCGATTAGTATTAATTTTAAAAGTTTAATTTTTATTAATGTTGTTGTTATGTATGTGCAATTGAGTATTAGTCCTTAATTATTTTTGGTTCTTCGACCTAGCCGGTCGACTATTTTGTATGAATTTGTTAAATGTGAATTTCAGTTCTTCAACCTAGCCGGTCGAGTAGTTTGTTATTGTCTATTAAGTTCTGATTCTTTGTTCTTCGACCTAGCCGATAGTTAAGTCTTTATGTTAATTTCATGAAAAACCAAAAAGATTAGTTGAGTTGTTTATATAGTTGTTATTAATCGTGATAGTTTAACGATGTTCGTTTAGTTTCCGTTTCGAGCATTGGCTTGTAAAATTCAGTTGTTGTTCCATGTTAGTTTGCACAAATCGAACTCATTCTAATCTAGTTTGTCTGAATACTTAGTTCGATTACATTTTGAGTCTTGCTTCTACTTTGCTAGTTCATATTTGGTTGAGATTTGAGTGCATAAGTTGAATTTCAGTCATGTATAGACAAAAGATGAATAGTTGAGTTTAAAGTACATGGTTGTTAGGTACTTTACTGTTCAAACATGCTGGAAATGCAACTGCTATGTTTTGTGTCAGAAATTGGTGAAAAATGGATTGTTTTGACACACAAAAGTTAGTCCTTTTGGACAGATTTTTGGTAAACTAAAATCTGTCCAAAAGGACTTATTTTTCCTACTTAAAGAGTTCATTCTTTCACACTTGAGGACACACATCTTTAGAGTGGCTTGAACACACATCTTTGCACAAAAATCAGCAGCTTAATATATATAGCAAGCTGGAATTTCAGATCTTAGTGAGTATTTTTTGAGTGCAAAACCCTTGACAAAAATAGAAACATCTATTAGGCAATGTGTGAGGTTGATAGCTACTAGTTTCAAGCATCTTTGTTGAGTTTTCTGGGTTGTCTTAACACTTGAGTTGCTGTTGTTTCTGCTGTATTTGCTGCTGAATTTATGTTGCTGCACTGTTGTATTTTTATCATTCTGCAAACCAAGTAACTTTCAAATCCTTAAATTGCAGATTCTTGATGATAATAAGGAGTATTTGATCCCGGTTTGGTTGGAGGAACATGTTAGATTTGATTTTGTTTCAAGATAAATGTTATATTACCGTTATCATCATGTAAATATGTTAGAAACTGGTTAAATTATCGTTTCTTCTTTCTATATATAATTGAAATTGCATTTTGTTAAGTTTACATAGTTTGAGGAAAAGATAAAAACCTCATTTTTTAGCCATGTTCGTTTAGTTTGGGATCTTTTATGTGAGTTATTTTAAGGTTCATGTATAATTATCTAGGAAAGACTTCTAGCTTCAAATGTTTTGATGCTTTAAATTATAGTCAACATAATGTTATTATATGGTTTTTCTCTTTAGCACTAAAGGATTACCGTTTTTGTAGTTTTTATATATAGTTGCGATTTGTAATTATGAAAGTGGATCCAAATGCTTAAGGTGTTTACGTTACTAATGAGTTGTACCATGTTGGTGTAAATAAGTAGAAATATTATGTTAGTCCTTAAGAAATAAATTGATTTAGGAGGTGAAAGAGCAAAGATAATAATTAGTATGTGAGTTTCTTTTTACGAAAAACGATTTTAATTTGGACATCATCGTGATGAGCAATTTGGGCTTAGAAGAATACTTGTCACTTTGTGTTGTATTTGTCATTGAGGCTTTTAAGCAACATGGGCTAAACAAGCTAAAATCTTTAGGCTCAATGACAATAGAAGTAGGTGAGCTTTTTCTTAAAATCAATAATTTGTCTTTTGTTAAATAAAATAAGTGGCCTAAAATCATGAAGTTTAGCATAAGCTTTTCCCGGGTTTTAATGTCTTGCATTAGTTAAAAAATAATTTGAATGATGTCATATTTTGTTCCCTTTTTTGGTCGAATAAGTAATAAAAAAGTTTAAGCACTTTTGCTATTAATTTGAACGCTAGGCAAATAGTAGGCACGCTTTAATAACATTCAATAAATTAATCAAATAATCTCATATCTTATCCATTGATTTTAGTTAATTTATAATCTAATTATTTCTCATAATCGTGAATTCGCTTGCGTAACGCGATAATTACTTTTAATAAAAAAATTTTAAAAAAATTAATTTCGTCGAGTGTAGTAACTTTCTTTTAAAAAAAAGAAGTAATAATGTGCTAATAATTCTTGTCATAACTGCGGATTCGCCAGCGTAGTGCTGTTATGATAAAATTAATAAATTTCATTTCGATCACACATTCACTTGCGTAGGTTACGACATCTTATTATTCAAATTTTCTTTAATTTTTCTAATAATCAAGAAATAAAGGCGGACAAGTAAAACATAGAAACTAATAAAGCACAGTTTATTCAGAATTAATTCAAGACAAGTTTAAGTCAATAAAACGACCGTGCTAGAACCACGAGACTCGGGGAATGCCTTACACCTTCTCCCCGGTCAACAGAATTTCTTACCCGGACTTTGTTTTCACAGACCAATAATAAAAGAGTAAAACTTTCCTTAGACTAGGGATTCAAATAAAAGGTGACTTGGAACACCAAAAAATCAATTCCAAGTGGCGACTCTGAATAACAAAATAATCCCTATTTCAAAATTGACACTTTAATTGAAAAAACTCTTTAACCCATAATCCATATAACATACACATCTTTTAGGGGGTAGAAAAGGGGTGTGACAATATGTAATAAAGTTTGGGAGCTCTTTGATTTCCTGGAAGTCAAAGAAGCAACATACAATGTATAGAAGTAGTGCAGAAGCAGAATAAAGGAGCATAACATCTGCAGTTGCAGATATTGTATGGCTGACTGGGCTATTTCATGACTTAGGAGCTTCATTAAGAAAATCAGTTTCTCTCTGTTCTGACAGCAAGGCTGCAACACAAATTGCAGCAAATCCCATCTTCCATGAGAGAACCAAGCATATCGAGATTGATTGCCATTTTATTCCCGAGAAGATCAAGCAGGGATCGCTGATGATCAGATATGTGCCCACTAAAGATCAACAGGCAGATTTATCGACTAAAGGGTTGAGTTCTGGGCAACACAACTATCTACTTGGCAAGCCGAGAGTGTTGAACATTTTACACCCTCAAGCTTGAGGGGGAGTATTGGATAGTGTATATATAAGGTGTATTAGCATGGAGGACCAAATTGTAAATGATAGAAGTTAGAGGTAGTTAGCTGTCATTTTGTATATTTTTAACTAACTAGGTGTTAGTTATTATTTAACCGATTGTACACTCCCTTCTTAAGTTAAAAAAAATCACAGAACTTTTGTTCTCTCAAGTTTCAATGGCAAAATTTCTACAGACGTCTTGCACAATCAACCTGCATAGCCCTATTGAAGTCCTCTGCACTCCTTGAAAAATCCTACAGTTTCTTTCTATCCAAATATGATAGACACAATAAGTCAATACAAGTCTATATATCTGATCATTGCTATTCTTGCCATTGGCAAACATATGTTTAAATGTTTTATGAAATTAAACATATGTTTCTTAGTTATTTCGAAAGAAAATTTATATACTTAAAAATTACACCAAAAATGTCCTAAGTCACACTGTCACAATATGGTATGTATATTTTAGAGCCTAATAACACATATATGCAAATCATATCGGTAGTAGTAATAAGAAATTATTGATAATACAAAAATTAGTTTAATAAGTAATTTTAGGTCCTTGAAAATTATATAAAAATGAAATAGTATCAACCATTTTGAAGTAAAAAACAAAGATGTCGAAAAAAAAAAGAAAAAAAAAGGAGAGAGAGACTCTTACCGTTATATTTTTCCAACAGAAGAGACTCTTACCGTTAAAATACCCTCCATTTTCGCCAAACAACCATTCGTCTCCGTAAAATGAGAAGAACATATTTTCTCTGTCTTTTCGTCTTCCTTAGTCTCAGTTCATTTTCAATAACTGATATTCAATCTTTTCTGCTTCGATTTTTTTAGAAGAAAGAAAAATTAAGCTACTATTAGTATAAGTTTCGAAGCAGCTTAAAAAAAAATGGAGGTGATTGAATATTGGTTTTCAATTTCTTGACGGTTTCCTCTAAGGTTATGAGTTGGAAGATTCATAGAATTTTTGATTGATCAAGTTTTGAATGGCGGTAGAGTACAGATGTTGCCAGTCGGAGTTCTTCATTAATATTTTGGTCATTGTATTTCTGGTAGTATTCGCAGGAATAATGTCTGGCCTTACATTGGGCCTCATGTCGTTAAGTCTTGTTGATCTTGAAGTTCTTGCCAAGTCTGGCACTCCAAGTGATCGTAAAAATGCTGGTATAATTTCTTTTCATGTTAAGCTTTTTGAATGAAATGGTTACACAATTTAGAGGTTTTGCCTTCAATTCTCACTACCACCTAGAAGTTTCAGGCTCACATGGCCGTGAGGGGCGTGTTCGAAGATTTAAGTAAGTAAATAAAAGTGTGTTGACTTTTAGCTTAGATGATCACATAATTTAATACTTTTGTATTGTGCCTATAGCCGACCCCAACTTATTTGGGACTAAGCCATAGCTGTTGTTGTTGCATTTTGTCTATTTGCTTAAAAAATTATGCTGTGTTGCTAAACTTTTGTTGCACTGTACCTATAGCCAGCCGCAACTTGTTTGGGACTAAGATTTAGCTGTTGTTGCACCGTGTTTATTTGTTAGAAAAACTTTACTTTGTTGCTAAATTTGGCTGATTTAATTGGTATCCTCTCGACATCTTTTATGCGACAGCAAGTAGGTGTAGATCTGTTTTTTGTGGCAATGAAATATTTTCTTCTTTTAGTTTCTTCTGGAGATATACTATTTCACCAATCT